>CM042545.1:4029706-4267206 GCA_023630585.1 Cranoglanis bouderius
GGCTGCTCCCAAAACTGTTTAAGAACCTCAACCCATGTGTGCAGTCTGGAGAGGTGACTGAAGTGGTCTGCTTTTACTTAGATGAGAGCACAAACTGAAGCCAAGAAGTAATTCATCCTACTGCCACCAATACACTGCATACATTCACTGAGCACTTTATTAGGAACACTATACTAATAATAACTGGCACGGATTCTACAAGATGTTGGAAACATTCCTCTGAGATTCTGGTCCATAGTGATATGATTGCATCACACAATTCCGGCAGATCTTTCAGGTGCACCTTTCATGCTGCGAATCTCCTGTTCTACCACATCACAAAGGCGTTGTATTGGATTCAGATCTGGTGACTGGGAAGGCCACTGAGTAACATTGAACTCATTGTCACGTTCATGAAACCAGTTTGAGACGACTTTTGCTTTTGTGACACAGTGCATTATCATGCTGGAAGAAGCCATTAGAAGATGGGTGAATTTTGCAGTAGTACAGATGGTAATTTTGAAAAATATTGCAGAGTTTGCTTGATTTTGCCTTAATTTCTGTGATTGCAAGATCTTGGAGGGACTGACTGTGGCCATGAAGGAATGCACATTGTCAGTAACAATACTCAAATAGGTTGTGGCATTCAAGTAATAGAATCTTGGCTCAAAGTATGCCAAGAAAACATTCCCCACACCATTACACCACCTCCACCAGCCTGGACTGCTGACACAAGGTAGCATGTCCATGGATTTATTCTGTTGCCACCAAATTCTGATCCTACCATCTGTTGCCTCATCAGAAATCGAGATTCATCAGACCATGCAACTTTTTTCCAGTCTTGGTGAGCCAGTGCCTACTGCAGTTGTTCTTGGTTGACAGAAGTGGAATCCAACATGGTCTTCTGCTGTTGTAGACCATCCGCCTCAAAGTTCAACATGGCATTTTGAGATACTTTTCTGCTCACCACAGTTCACACCACAGAGCGGATCTGAGTTACTGTAGCCTTTCTGCCAGCTCAAACAAGCCTGGCCATTCTCTGGTGCTCTCTCATCTCGCCAGTTCAACAATAAATGCCGCTCACGGGATGTTTTTGTTTTTCTTTTTAAATAAAAAAATTATTGAACCATTCCGAGTAAACACTAGAGACTATTGTGTGTGAAAATCCCAGATCAGCAGTTACAGAAATACTCAAACCAGCCCATCTCGCACCCACAATCATAATCACTGAGATCACATTTTATCTCATTTTGATGGTTGATGTGAACATTACCTGAAGCTGCTGGCCAATAACTGCATGATTTTTTGCATTGCACTGCTGCCACATGGTTAGATAATTGCATGAATGAGTCGGTGCACAGGTGTTCCTACTAGTGCTAGTGAGTGTATGACTCTGCATAAACATTATACAGTCTATATTATAGTGAAATGAATGTGGATGTTTGAGACAATCACTTGGCACCAAGTGCTTACTTTTTTTTAAATCGTAATGTCAGGATTAACTACCCAGTTTGAGGAAAAGTCCACCTTTCGTTTATGTAACTTTTATTTATACTATCGTTTGCAGGCAAAAAGAAATCAAACTTTAGTCTACTTTTAATAAAAATATTTAAAATAAACTCCCCACATTAAACAGCATATTGCTGAAATATATAGGCAGCATTTGACCATTTCTTTTAATAGAAATATTATAAAACAAAAACAAATAATTTGACAATTTTGGTACTGAGCCCATGCTATTAACTTAACCCCTCAGAACACTCAGACAAATGTGGGGAGCTTAAATCCTGCATATGTTTAAATATATTGTTAGGTTCAGAATGCAAATCTGATGAAAATAAAATTAACGACACAAACTGTGATCAATTAAGTTGCTTCATTTTCTCAACATAAAAAAAACATTAGGACTATGCAGGTTTTAAGCAGAGAATTTACATACATACATAGTGATTTCTGGAACCCACAAGATTGTATCCCAAAGTGGCCATGCTATTTCATAACGGATGCCTCCGTTACTAACAGTACTAACTATCAGTATTAAGAAATACTGTAGGTTAAAATAACAGTAGAAGAATAACTGGGGGGTGGGGGTCCTCGGACAGGGTGCACAGCATTTTGTTGCAAAACCCTTTTGTGATTTTGTATTACTCTACTTCTGATACATTTTTATAGCACTTTATTTAAGTGAAATCCAAATGTTTTATATAAACACAAATCTGAAATGCTTCCATATAAAAAAAACACAGAAAAATAGACAACAATGCTAACAGACAGTTCCCAGCTAGTTGGGCATGGCACCCATGCGGGGAGGGGAGTTCCAGACAGCAGAGCTTGTGCGCTTGAAGAAGCGTGGTTTGCTCCTTTGGAAAATCTGCTCCAGATTGGGCTGCTCAACTTCCCCAAAGTAGGAATGTAGATCCAGTGGGTCATAATATTGCTTCATAATAGCTTGCTGAAGCTGCATGCCTGTATACAAAACATTAATATATTTTGCTTAAACCCGCTTTTGAAGAACTAATCAAAATAATGAGGCAGGTAGAATTACAAACAGGTGCTGATATCTTACCCTCAGCCCAGGAGGGGATGGGTTTCCTGGGTGCGGACTCATCATCTGTTGAGTCGTCACTGTTCTGGTCCATGCCATAGTCCTCTGGATTGACCAGAACCTCAACCTTCTTGCCTTTAGGTGTAATCTGGTAGGATTGAGGAGACTGCTGTAGGATATAAGCAATAAACATATTATCCTCTGCTGCAGACCTACATCATCATCCAGACACATCACTTTTCAACAATTTGTACAATAACACAAATTTAAGGGATTTGACATTGAACACACAAATCCAGCTTTGTGTTTAACTTTAACGTTAAGCACCATTATGCACAAATACATCAATGCACTCGAGGAGTGAAGAAACTATTTTACACAGTGAGAGCTGTGATGTAATAGTGTATCACTATGGTGCGAATATAAAACATTTTGATATTCTATTAAAATCTAAAAGCAGTCAGTCTGTATTAATAAATATTTCAGCAGTTCCCTACAGCAGCAAGGTTATTTTGGCTTATCGAACTTGAGTTCCATTAACAAAGCCTTTAACTGCCGATACATTCAGCTTTCAGGTCTCATTAAAAATTTTTTTTTTTTGGTATTGTGAAATTCAGGTATGGTAAGAACTCTACTCAGATGGCCTTCACCAGATTAATAAACAAGCATTAATCTGAATGGAGAAACATTAACTTACCTCTACATCTACAGTCACATTCAGCCCTGCTCCCTTATCAATTGTCTTGTTATGAGCTGTCCCTTTGCCTGCAGGAGTTTTCATGACTGATTGCTGAAGGAGACAAACAAATGAATACCAGTATTACCTGAAAATAAGCTGAATGATCTGGCAGTACATGTAGAAGAGGACTTACCTCAATATCTACTGTAACATTTAGTGCAGGACTGTGCGTAATTGTGGTGTTAAGAGCTTTGCTGGCAGGCAGGTTTACAACAGTCTGAAAAAGTAGGGAAAAATATTACAACACAATTAATAGTACGGTAGCCTGAAGGGTTACAGTTACTACTAAATCAGTATTCATACAGTGGCTGTAGGGGGTGCAGTAGCAGCAGCACGTTTCTTTTGGGCCATTCTCTCCTCCTCTGCCCTTTTCTGCTCCTCTTCCTAAATAAAGAACACACTTTATCTGAATATCTCGGACATGATAATGCATACCAACAAGTATTACAAATTTGTGTGCCTGAAATGCCCTTAAAATATACTAAGGGTAGCTATAGAAGAAAAACTAGTTCAGACATTTGACTTTGCTGTGACATTTATTTGGATCGACTCCAAAATGTAATCAGTTCATATGCTGGTTACATTTACAATTCCACAAATATCCTACAAACATTCAACCACTCCTTCTTGAGATATCTTGCTAAAACCACTTAGTGAGGAGATTTAAAAAAAAAAAAAAAAAAAAAAAAAAAAAAAGCCCATACAAAAGAATTCTTTGAATTACAGGAGTAGAGGACAGACACTGACCTTCTTCCTCTTCTCCTCCAGCTCTCGCCGCGCTTTCTCCTTGGCCGCTCTCTCCAGTTCCTTCTGAAGAGCTAGGGCCCTCTCGCGCTCCACTCTCTCACGCTCCAACCTCTCCCTGAAACAAAGTTTAATTTCCTATTATATGCTTTTGTTAAATCAACAAAAATTCTGTTTTCCCTGTAATATAAACAAAAATCATAAAGCAGGGGGTTGGGGGACTAAACAAATACAAATAAATTAAAAAAAAAAAAAAAAAAAAAAAAAAAAAAAAAAAAAAAAAAAAAAATTTACATACAGACTTGATGGATTTTCAGCACCGACCTCTCAGCAGCAACCTGTCGTTCTCGCTCCCTCTCTCTCTCCTCACGTTGCCTCTCACGTTCTCGCTCCCTCTCTTGCTCCTTCTTGAGCTCCAGAGCACGGGCAGCCTCGGCTTGTTTGCGTGCCTTCTCCCGCTCCTCCTCGGCCTTACGCTTGGCCAACTGCTCCTGGTGTCGCCGTTCCTCCTCCTCCTGAGAAAGAACATACAGTTTTCAGAGTCACATCCAGTAGGGATGGATGATGTCACCTTATACAGCAACCCTACAACACACGCTTTCAGGAAAGATCTTTGTTCTTTGTCAGAACAAAATCTTTGTTAAGTTTTGTGTCTCAATACTAGAGTACAAATCAAGTTAAGATCTGCCTTCAAAATACACTGAATTTCTTGGGGTCCTGAGTTCAGTTGTGGATTGGACTGAAAAAGATCCAAGAAGGATTGTAGCTTTTATTTGCTCACACTAATCTCATGTACAACTACTATAGCTTTATAAACTATGAATGTGAAAAAGTGATTTGTTCTGTTTTTCTGTATATCTCATACAAAGTTATCCAACACCTATCACCAAGGTGAAAAACAAATTGCCCCCATAAATTAAAATCTTGTTGTGCCACCTTTAGCAGCAATAACTGCAACCAAATGCTTCCGATAACTGGAAACCAGTCTTTCACTTACTTCAATGACTAGGATTTACTCCTATGCTTTGGATCATTGTTTTGCTGCATAATCCAGTTGAGCTTGAGTTTCAACTTACGGACTGAAGACCAGACATTCTCCTTTAAGATTTTCTGGTAGAGAGCAGAATTCATGTTTCCCTCAATTATTGCAGGTTGCCCAGGCCCTGAAACAGCAAAGCATCCCCACACCATCATACTTCCACCACCATGCTGTTCTTTTTGTGGAATTCAGTGTTTGGTTTATGCCAGATATAACGGGTCTTCCAAACAGTTCCACTTTTGACTCATCAGTCCACAGGACATTCTCCCAAAAGGATCATCAAGGTATGTTTTGGCTAAATTCAGACGAGCCTTAATGTTCTTCTGGGTTAGCAGTGGTTTTCACCTCACCACTCTCCATGCCATTTTTGCCCAGTGTCTTTCTGATAGTGGAGCCATGAACAGTGACCTTTACTGATGCAAGAGAGGCCTGTAGGTCCTTTGATGTTGTCCTTGGCTCTATTGTGACTTGCTGGATGAGTAGTTGCTGTGCTCTTGGAGGAATTTTAGAAAGTCGGCCACTTCTGGGAAGGTTCACTACTGTGTCGAGTTTTCCCATTTGGAGATAATGGCTCTCACTGTGGTTCTTTGGAGTCCCAGAGCCTTTGAAATAGATTTGTAACCCTTCCCAGACTCATGTATTTCAATCATCTTCTTCCTCATCATTTCTGGAATTTCTTTCAATTTTGGCATAGTGTGTTACTGGGTAAGACCTTTTAACCAACTTCATGCTGTTGAAAGTTTTATTTAAGTGCTGATTTGATTGAACAGGTCTGGCAGTAATCAGGCCTGGTTGCATCTAGTCCAGCTGAACCCCATTATGAATGCAGTTTCATAAATTAGTAACTACGGGGGCAAATTTTCACACAGGCTCAGTTGGTATTGGATAACTTTTTGTCTTCAATAAATAACTATCATTTAAAAACTGTATTTTGTGTTTACTCAGGTTGCCTTTGTTTTACATTACATTTTGTATTAATGAAAACAATTTAGTATTAGATATGCACAAAAACAGAATAAACCAGGATACCTTTTCACAGCACTGTATATAACTCTACATTAAAGAAGCACGACGGCTCTGACTTCACATTTTGCCCAAATGACGAATTAGGTGTTGATTGAGACACACACACCCCGAGGAGGTGGTTAAGTGGAACTGAGGGAAGCAGGTATTAACTTGCAACAGTTAACTAATCTACAATTAAAAATGCAATTATGGTTGTAGCACATCCGCACTGATTAACAAAAGGGCCTTCAAAAGCTATAAAGACCACACACTGATTCGGCATGGGGCTGCCTATTCAGCTCTTCACATAGCCTACGTTATCTACAAAATATTGACGGGTTCTCTGCAGTACCACCAAAGACCACCTGAGGACAGCACATACCAAAGTTATGGCATCAATGTATTAGTGAAATGAGAAAGAACGTGTGAAAAAAACAAAACAAAAAAAAAAAAAAAAAAAAAAAAAAAAAACACCCCAAAACAACAACAAAAAACAATTCCACAACTAATGTTTAAAATTTAGCACTACACTGCATATAGGAGAATGGATGGAAATACAACTACCAGACACTACATAAACAGAGGAAGAATAAACTTGCACTTTGCCTGTTTGCAAGTACACACTGATTTTAGTATGCTTTTACCCAAAAATAATTACACTGAAATTTGAAAGTTTGAAAATGTGATATTTTGTTAAAAGGATGAATTTTTGAAAGTAAGAAAGGTCAGAAGCAGCTTCTGTATTTTAGAAAATAGGCATATATTTTCTAAAACGTTTTTCATGCAGAGGGGTTGAGAATGTACTCACAGCTTGCTGAAGCTTTTTCTTCCGAGCTGCTTCTTCCTGTTTCCTACGAAGTTCCAATTCCTCTTGACGCTTACTTGCCACCTTTTTCTTTGCTTTCTCCTCAGCGAGCCGTTCCACACGCAGCTGACGGTGTAAGATATAGTACATTATTAAGAGGCTCTGAAGAGGTTTGTGCGAGTCTGGATTGTACCAGACTCGCACAAACCTCTTCAGAGCCTCTTAATACAAATTATTTACCTTGAAGAACAATTAAACCTACAAACTGCATGTGTAAGTTAATAAGCACAAAAAAAAAACCCTTTAAATGATGAACTCAACAACCAACCAGGTCATGTTTCTTCTCTATTTGTGCCATTTTCTCTTCTATTTTCTTTTTCTTTTCCTGCTCTTTCTCCTTTTCTCCTTTCACCCGGGCCTCCACTACACGTCTCAAACGCTCGTCCCGTTTCCTAAAAAGAAATCACTTTTATAGCGTACACTACTCAAACACACATAGATATGATATATATGTGTACATCATATCATAGTGTGTGTGTGTGTGTATATATACACACACACACACCCACACCCACACACACACACACACACACACACACACACATACACACATCTTACATACTTTTTAATTTCCTCCTGTTTTTTCCTTCTCTCCTCCTCCAGCTTTTTCTTTCTTTCATTTTCTTGCTCAATCTTCTTGTTAAGGGCGTCCCATTTCTGTCGCTCCCGCTCCTGACATAAGAGGAGGTAGGTCAGTGAGAATATTGACAATAAACATAGATACACATAGTGCCAAATCTGACAGCCATGGAGTGATTTTGGTGAGAAGTTAATTGGGTTGGAAATAAGGATGATTAAATGAGTAAATGGTCCCCCCAAGTGCAGCCATGTGTTGAAGTAGTAAAGCACAGGCAAGTATACACCAATCTTTCAGTAAGATCTCTAATAAACAGACACATGAATAGAGTACAAGTCCCTTTTCCCCAAATGGGGCGTAACGGCGTTAATCTATGATGCAAAACTATGCACTAGAATTTCAACTAATAGCATTTTTTCACTGAACAGTGTAGCATGACACAGGTTGGTAACAAATCAGAACCCAGGACAATCAGTATCTGGGCCAGATATATGTGTTCGTTTCCTGTCTCATAAAAGTGGGAGGATGTCATGGGGTAACTAGTGACGGGTAGGAGAAGCTGCAAGACGCAGCAATCCTCATTTAATGACAGAATGCATACCAAAACAGTGTGCCAATACTTTACATTTTAGATATGCACAGGTTCTGTGGCTGAAATGCAATTGGCATTCTATACTGGATATATAGGGCACTAGGTAGGATGTACAGCACCATTATGTTACACCTTATGCAGGGCGTAAACAGAGTGAATAGGGAGCAATTTAAGGCAAGGTAGAAGATGGCAGAAAGGAACAGAGGTATGTAATGTAAAATCAAGCTAATTTGCAATCAAACAATAGTGTGTGTAACTAAATAAATAGAAATTGAAATGATTGATAAGACTGAGGTTCAATGTTGATGTTGTAAATGTTGTAATGGTGTAGGTGTTAATTCGCTAAATCAGCCAAAAACTTGGCAAGTGAAATAAACTTTGCCAGACATTTACTACACTACTACTACGCCAGAGAAGTGACCCCAGACACTATCAGGATGACTGCATGTGGCCAATCAATGGACTATTTTAGGTCCATCTCTCTGTGCCTGGTAGACTTACTTGGTACTTGGACAGAAAGGAGAACCAAAATTCAGTAAGGATATAGCACTGCTTACATGGCAGTGAAAATGTTGACAAAATGCTCGATCAGAGGTCATTTCCCCACATCAAGCCATGCTGCACTGTCAAGTGGAAAGGCACTATAAACTCAACTTTCTGTTGAAATGTATATTAATGTACTTTGTCCTGTTAAATGTATATGAAGTGTAAAGTGTCCTTGAGCTTGTGGAAAGGCGCTATATAAATAAAACTTAATTATTATTATTCCACCATGTTTGGTGTTAAACCACCACACCTCACACCCACTTCTGATTGTGTACAAGCAATAACGTGGTGTATGTTATTTGATACATGAACATACCAAATTGTGCAGAATCTGGTCAGTGTTAAACATGCGAGCCACTTTAAAAAAAAAATCCAAGCAGACCAGATTTTAAGACTAACGTTGACGCAAATACTGAGGACTAAACAGAACTGTGAACAGGGTGAACCGTTACACCCCTAAAGGTTGGACGAAAAAAAGGTAAGCACCCATTGACATGTACATGTGCACACACACCAGAGATAAGGTTACGGTGGCTTACACCAACACCAGAGTTTGCACTTACCACTGAGCCAGTGCTCAACTGGGGGAAACAGAGAAGAGCAGGATTACTAGCTCAGCAAGTATTCAGCATCTACTTTTAGCTGATTAACAGTGATCAAATATCTTCAACTGAAACAATTCCAAACCCACAAACTATTTGGTGAAAGACCCTGATAAGTAGTGTGATTTTAGCATTAATGGCATGTGTGTGAGGTGAGCAGACAGTTACCTTGACTTCAAGCTTTCCGCTCTGTTTAATAAAGGACTTCATGACAGAAGTACGACCAAGAGAGCTTGGAGTCATCATCAGCAGCTGGTTCTTCTGCACTGTGTGCAGGAAGGAGCGCATGCCGGGTGTGATGCCCTGTAAGGGCCATAACAAAGGTTTTGTAGCTAACCAAAGACTAGACCAAGCAAAGTCGACAATTTCCAGATTAACTAACATTTAGATCATAGAACAAAAAAACAGACATTTATAAATAGGATAGATAGATATTTTATTGATCCTCAAGGGGAAATAGGGCTGGGTGATGTACCTAAAAATGTGATATCTTGATTTTTTTTTTTCTCTCCTCAAAATTTTTATGCTATTCAATATACATCTCGATATTTTTGCATTTGCTCTAGAATAATAATTTTAAAAAAAGGGTGATTTTCTTTTGTCCCCCATTAAAAAAGACAAAAAAACAAACCCAAACATGATTTGGATAGAACAGCTATTGTTACAAAGCACATACAAAAAGTGCAAAAACACAGCTAAAAGAATTAAAAACAAAACAAAAAAAAAACCCTAGACCCAGTGACCACTTACTGCTTTTTACTAAATGAACACAAAAGGAACATTTTAAAATCTATCATATTTATTTAAATTTACCAATATAAAACTATGAAGAAAATTGTTAGCCGATTTTTTTTAACTAGCATTTCAAGTATATTATTTTATACTGACGTAACATGTATCATTATGTACAAAATCATCGTCCTCTACCGGTCTTGTTCCACACCTGATTTGCTTGCTGTAGCCAGTTTGCTAATGATCTGTAAACAGACCCTCCCCCATCAGTACATCTCTTGAGCTGCCATACTCATGAGATGAAATTGGGGAGTGAAATTGGCCTATGCTGTTTTCAGAAAAGTAAGCTTAATTTTCACCATTATTCAATATTCACGATATTCTCTAATTTTATATCATCAGCAAAATTATAGCGATAATATAGCTAATATTTAATGTAATCACCCAGCCCTAAGGGGAAATTTTGGGGGGGAAAAGTCCATGCATTATAATTGGTTAATAATGGAAGGTGTCTTACAGTCATGCACTTCTTAGGAGGAGAGTGCTTCTTCTTGGGGGTGCCGAGTGCTTCTGCTGCTGCTTCTGCAGCTGCACGTTTGGTAGCTGAGCGAGAGGCCCTGAAATACACAAACTTTAGTACACACAATTCCAGATGACAAAGCTAAACACAAACTAAAACAGAGTATTAGTAAAGCACACTCACCGAACATCATCCTGAGTGTTTTTCCCACTGTCATCTATAAATAAATAAATACATACAAACATTGTTACACCACTTTCAGGACTTTTATTACTAGACTGTTAAACTACACCACCTGAAGCAATAGCTTTCTTGATGATGGGTATGCTTTACTGTGTGGCCCAAGCTACAGTTTTTGTAAAAGAGACTTTAACAGCCACTCTAACAATGAAGCAGACACAGCAGTACCTGATCCTGAAGGCTGAGCCATAGAGCGAGTGAAGCGGCAGTTTTCCTGGACACTGGGAGATGCTGTCATCTCTTCATCCACCAATATGGGAACAGTCTCCTCTACTGGTTTCATGGGCTCAGACTCCTGATAAAGCACCCGCACACACACATATATATGAAAATTCTCTAAATCACTTGAGTGTAAAAGCTAACTACTAAGAGATCATGGATTTTAAATGAACTTAAAGTGCATTCCAGCAGTATAATGTAGAACAGTGGCTGTCCAATTCATTCAAAATATGAATTTCAACTTTAAAAATTTAGCGATCAAAACCAGTTGACAGAAAACATCAGCAGTAGCATTACACTATGTTGGATTCACAAACCATGGAAGGCAAAATTTTATTATTTTTTTTAAATTCATAAGCAAAGAAGTAAAAAAGAGAGAGAAAAAAAAAAAAAATTCACCACCAATAGCAATGTTATCGGATATGTTAATGTTCCAGATTTGTTTGTATTCACTTGTGTGAAGCTAGAACAACTTAAGTGGCTGTTTGAATTCAACTACTTACACGCATCACTTTTGGAAAAAGATACTTGGTCTTTGTTAATATTTAATCAGAAAATATTTAATGAGGAAAATAAAAGACTTGATAAAAAAAATAAATAAATCATGGAAATGGTAAATGCCATGTAATTATTACAGCCTATTAGAACCTATTATTAGACTTTAGGTCATAACTTTCATCAAACGCTTAATAAATTTTACTTATTAATTTACTTGAATTTTAAAACACTAGAATGCCTTCCACCCGTGCATTGTAGAGGTCAATATGAAATTTTAATATCTCAAGTGAAATTTAAACGGACAGTGCTAATGAACATCTTTACCTCAGGCTGGGTTGGCTCTGTTTCAGCGTTAGATTCTGCTGCCAGCTCTACCTCAGTAACCACCCTGCAGCAGAGGCGGTGATTAATCTCGGATACATCAGCTCTGCTCACTCTGCTAGATATATACTTAAAAAGCCATAATAAACCATCAGAAAGATGGTAAAATTTTTACTTACTCCTCCATCCTGTCCTTCACCACTTCGTCATTTTCCTCTGGTTCTACATCCACAGACACGTCCCCTACACAAACAGATTTAAAAAAAAAAAAAAAAAAAAAAAAAAAATATACCCAGCAGCAATACAAGATGATATATATTTAGTCTTACATGAACCATAATTACAATTTAAATCACAACTGGCCTCTGCAGTGAAGCTCTGAAACCAAGGAGCCATGTTTAAGCTCAAATATACTGCAAAAACATATCAAAATGCTTTGAAAGTTAAGCTGTAAAAAAAGTGTACTCTGTAATACTGTAACAAGTGTGCGTCATGCTTGACTGCAAGTAAAAACACGCACACAATAACCACAAAACTCCACCCGGTAATAACAAGATGCAGTTTCTGAGAGGGAGTCTGTTCATCTCTTTTCTGTTATGAGAAAGCAATGGATTTGGAATTGCAAATCATTACCAAATTATCAAAATTAAAATCCCTTGACTGTAACGGAGTTACGACTAAGCTTGGAATCCGAGTCCGTCATCTATGTCAACAACAGAATTGCTGTTCTGCTAAATCACAACTATTAATAAACAGTCAGAATTAGTGCAACAATTTTATACAAAACCCATAGTTAAGCTCCCAACATGTTTAAGCGCATACTGAAAGTGAAAAAAAAATGCAAACTTTTCTGCCAGGAGCTCATTTCCACTAAAAGGACGTTTTGTGATTAAAATGCTTTACGCAGTGACCTCGCTTCCTGCAGCAACCAGCTGTCAATTTTTTTGTTAGTAAAAAAAATAAAATAAAAAAATAAAAATGTATTTGACACACTTAAACCAATAAGACTATAAACTTTCCTGCCTTTCCCTCTCACCACCTGATGCGGCTGCACAGACATAGACCAATGATCTACAGTGCAGTGATTCACAATGTTCATTATGATTTTTATGTCTTACCAAATCTCCAAAGTGTATAACTTCAACATAAGATCAGCACAGCCTGAGGTCACACAAAGGAATTACAAACACTGCTCTTTTCATGTGCTGTACTTTACAGTCAAAGTAATTGCAGTTTTCTTCCTGTCAAAACACTTCTAAACCATTTTACTAATGGTCAAACATTTATTCAATAAAGTTAATGTTTCATACTATTTGATACTGGTTCTATTGCCTACATTTCAAATTGCTAAGATGTTTTGCAAAAAAAAAAATTGACGGATAGAAACCTGGCTTATGGAAAGACTGAATTCTTCATAAGCGTCTTAACTATCCTACTTGCTAATCTTAGTGGCTCTCACCACTGACGGTGCTGCTGCATGTTGAGTTGCCCAGCCTGGCCTTCTTCTTCAGAAACGAGCGCCGAGAAGCACGGCGCACTGCTTCCTGAGTCATGCTGTGCCTGAGGCCTGCCAGAGAGCGCCGCACCACCAGGGAGTGTCGGCCCGAGCTCCGCGTCGATGCCTGGCTGCCTGCAGCTGCGATGGTAATCTTCTGTGCGGAGCGGCCTGGAGAGGGAGAGCACTGGAGCAGCTTTTCAGCAGAAAGACGCTCGACCGAGGGGATTTTCACCACGGCCTCGGACACCAGTGTCTGCGCAGGAGTTGAAGAGCTGCTTGACTCCTCTACCGTGTGCTCCTTATCCTCAGAAACTTCCTCCACCTTCTCAGTCTGCTCCTTTGCCTTGGCAGCTGCTTTGTTGCGCGTGCTACGTTTGACCGTCTCGCTGTCTGCAGCGGCAGCGGCCTTGTTACGGCGTGTGCGGCGAGCAGGCTCCTCAGCCACACCGTCAGTACTGCTATTGGGGGCTTGTGTAGCCACCAACTCAGAGATTGAATTTAGAGTGAACTGGACTGAGGAACGTCGCAGGTTACTGCGCTTCCCCTTAGAGAAACTGAAAAGGGACAGATCAAATAAAAAGGTTGGCACATAATAACTTTAAAGATTTGTAAGGATGTGGCAATATAGAAATTCTGTTCTGATGCATACCGTCAAGTACATCTACATTTTATAGAGTGTAGAAATACTATACACAAACATGAACTTTTATTGTTCGTGTTCCAACAAATAGCTGTAAAATAGGCCATAAAAATTAACCAGAGGTTGTTCCTGAAATAAGAGTAAAACTAGTCACCGAATTCCATGTTTAAAAACTGAATTACTACCGCCATATACCACTCAGTCTACCCGGTGAGTACAGGCACAATTTAAAACTCTTGAATATACTGCTTCGATGGTATAATCTTGGTGTATAATAAATGGTATAAACCCCTCACCGTCTTTTGCTACGAGCTTCACCGAGCTCTGTGGACACCCGTTTCCTGCGGTTTGTCTTTTTCTGTGATGGAGTCTTTGGCATAAGCTCTGGCTCTGTGCTAAAGTCACTGCAATACAAACCCAGAGAATTAGTTCATCTCCAAATGACGACAAAAGATCAATCTGAACAGTCACAAAAAGCGTATTTAGACACTACAGAAACAGCAGCATCCGCTTCACTTGTGAGTCAAATCTGTACTGTATACCTGGAGAACATACGCTTGGCCTCCTGCTGAATCTCCTCCAGCCATACCATGTGAATATTCTCAATCTCATCGGTGAACTCCTGCAGCTTCCCGTTGAACACATGCATGAGGGAACGCGTGGCCTCCGGCAGGGAACTCATGGCTGCGTCCCTTTAAAACAAACAAACAAACAAACCCACCAACATTAAATGAGATTATTGAATGAGGGACGATGTCAGAACTAAGAAACAAATGTACAACATAAAAAATAAAATAAATAAATAAATAAATTCAGCGGTTAGCTACAGATTAAGGAAATGCACAATGGACATGATGTATGCCTTTGGGTCAGAAGCAGAACGGCACATCGCTATACTGAAAAGAGATTTGACCTCATATATGCTGACCCCTTTAACATAACATCTTAAAACAGGAATATACTGTTCAATTAAGAGCATAAATAAATAAATAAAAAGCATATGCAAAGACCATCAGAGGTGTGTGTTAACCCAGATGGTCAACATTAACTGTCAGGATATCCATTTGATCTAGATATGACAAAGATCAGGATTTATTCTTTTCTTTGTGCATTATGCCATTAAAAACAGGCCCACAGCACTGTATCTATGCCCTTATCTAGTTTTACCTTAACCTTTGCTTAGAGATAAATTCATGTCTCAAAGCTACCAGATTATTTATCTCTGGCTGCTGCCAAACTTATTCTGTAATACGACAACATTATTTGTCTTATTGTGATTACTTATCTTATTAGTCAAGACGTTATTTATTTATTTATTTTTTAATTGTAGGTAGCTAGTTAGCTGACAGTAGCTAGCAAAAAAAAAAAAAAAAAAATCTTAGCATTGCGTCTAAATCATTAGCAGCCTAGTAATCATTAATACATAACTCTAAACACAGACACACAACATTAAATATATATCTGATTAAAACAGGGTTCCGATATCACAACTAAGCGAACATTAACGAGATACTTTGCTAAACGTGGAAGCTTCGCTACCACTATTACCAACAAAAAGCTAACATATCATCAACTTCAAAGAAACACCGAACCATTCTACCTTTTGTTTTTAAAAAAAAAAAAAAAAAAATTACAAGCCTAACAGTTCACTTGACGTCTTCTTCTGGCCCCGTGTCTCCTTTTTGTTATAAACATTCAAATCCGACTGCGCTACAAAAACAAAAAGCAATTCCCCTCAGATGTAACATAAAGTCGTCTATTCGAGGCACCCGCTCAAAACGGTTTAAGTAGTTTAAAATTCGGAGAACACCAATCATAGGCTACGCGTCAAGCCATTGGTCGATATTCTTGTCCGTCAGACTTAACATGACCAATCAAAACCAAGAGAAGACGAGCTGACACAAAATGGGCGGTCCTCTTGGAGGAAGCACAAAATCACGTCATTTTGATTGGATAACCCGGACGTCCATCATTGATTCAAACTATCCAATCCAACTGAAACTGGAAGGACCAGCCAGCTCCGCCTTCTGGCTATTTTTCCGGTGTGTAAAAAAAATAAAATAAAAACAACAACCAAAGTACAGACTGGTTCAACTTTTACACTAGATAACACTAACCAAAAATGGCGGACATATTTCATATCAGAATATCCAGCTGGTTGCTAATTGAACGCTTTGAATATTCAGAGATACATTTAAAAAGTTTTTTTTTGGGGTTAATTGTTATTGTCGTCTCCAAGTTAATTACATCATGAAATAAATAAAAATTCTTATTTATTGCTGAGTTCAAACCGAATTTTATCCGATTCAAAACAAAAACAGCAACATGAATCAGATGCTCGGACATTGTTGCGTTGCCTTGGTTACCGAGCTAGCCTAGCGTGGATTCAGCGTCCTCTCGGTAATCAGCTAGCTGGCTAGCTAAGGTGGGGGGATTTCAGTTATGCGGTCCTGGTTGGCTAGTTAATCCTAAAATTTTATACTTTTAGCTCTGTATATTTATTTGATGTGTGAGACCGATGTGTAACGAAGACCCTCCCAGTTTGCCTGTTGATCAGTAAGGTGAGTTAAGAGCTGGTCGGTTGGCAAATAGTGTTGGCTAGCTAACACTATAAAACTAGCTCGTGGATGAACTGAAATATAATCTAACAAGCAGATTTAACCGGTGAACAAACGAGTAGTTATCCAGCCAGATATCCAGCGACGTAAGTTATTTGTTTACGTTTGAATTGTAACGTTGACGTGTGCAGCTGGCTAGTTAATTAGCTTGCTGTATTGTCATGTAACGTTACTTGTCACTTGGCTGATTGATTAGCCACTGATACCCTGGGATGCTAATTTATCTCGAATATTACGTTAGACAAGAAGAGGTTTGCTTTCCATTAACGTCAGATCTCATTATATAAAAACCGGTGGAGTTTGACACTGGACTGACACCTTGAAATACTCCTCACTTGCACTCTGCTCGTCGATGCATTTTGTCCTTGGGCTTTAAAACGCTTAAAGTGAATCCTCTTACACATTTTATTTTTAGTAAGATAAGGGGAAGACGCGGTGAGCCAGTGCCAGCACGTGAGCCTGAGCCTGAGGTAAACCTGTCAGAAGAATGAAGTATTGCTCCTGTGGACTTCACTGCTGTATAAGATGAAGAAAATATTCCATTTCACCAAAAGAAGAAAAGGCTCTCCAAGTGCGTCTGAAACAGCCAGTGTGCTTTCTGTCGGCTATGACCTGAAGGAGAAAGACTTGGGCAAGGTGCAGAAGGCTGCATTCACTGGAGATGTGGCTAAACTCAAACAGCTCGCCAAAAAGAACGATTTAAACCAGCTTGATAAAGAGAACAGGTGAGTTGTAGGCATATTACTCATCACTAACAATGTCACAACAATGCCATTAATGATTTGTTGGTTCCAGCTTCAGGTGAGGCATCTACGTTACTCATAAGTTACTCAAAGACAGAAAACCCTTTTTCATACCGCTTATGCTACATGGGGTCATGGGGTCAGCATGGCGCCTATCCCAGGGAACCTGGGGCACAAGGCAGGGGACGCCCTGGATAGGGTGCCAACCCATCACAGGGCACAATCACACATTCACACACTACGAACAATTTAGAGATGCCAGTCAGCCTACAACTCATGTCTTTGGACTGGTGGAGGAAACCGGAGTACCCGGAGGAAACCCCGGATACTTCCGCGGAAGACTTGTGCACACAGGACAGAGGCGGGATTCCCCAACCCTGGAGGTGCGAGGCAAACATGCTAACCACTAAGCCAATGTGCCCCCCCAATAGATAGCTATTTAACCAGAAATACAGTGTGTCCTGAACTGTATTATTCATCTTATACCACAGCAACTTGCCAACAATTCCAGTTAAAAAAAAAAAAAATCTATTAATGAACAATGGGTCATGCTTTTTAATCTTTTTTGTTACCACTTATGTTATAGGCAGTAGTAGCTCAGT
Organism: Cranoglanis bouderius; assembly: GCA_023630585.1. NCBI lineage: Eukaryota > Metazoa > Chordata > Actinopteri > Siluriformes > Cranoglanididae > Cranoglanis > Cranoglanis bouderius. The sequence continues at coordinate 4,047,571 of CM042545.1, forward strand.
GGCTAAGATGTCAGACATCTGATTGGAAGGTCGTGAGTTCAAATCCCGAGCACTGCCAAGCCGCCACTGCTGGGTCCTTGAGCAAGGCCCTTAACCCTCAGCTGCTCAGTTGTATAAATGAGATAAATGTAAGACACTCTGAATAAGGGCATCTGCCAAATACCGTAAGTGTAATGAGAAATTCAATTACAGCAGGAGTAAACAAAGTCATTCCCTCACCAGCCTCTCATTTTTCTGTCTCTTGAAGTTAATAAGACAAAACAATGCAACTTGACATGTCACAGAAAAACTGGAAAGTGTCCTGAAGTGTCCTGTCCTGAAGACTCTCCGACACCATAAAGTCCATAATTGTTAAATACACTAAAGAATGAGTGCATTAATATAAGCCAGTGATTTGAAATACAGCCAGTAAAACTGTCAGATCCGTGTTATAGTTATAGAAAATTAATCAACACCAGTCTGATCGAGAATTCACAACAGCACTGTAAGCACATTCAACACTGGTCGTAACTAGTCTGATCTTTGGTAATTCTTGCTATCGTTTGGAAGGAATTGTTAGCTTTGAGACATACGCAGTTTTGTGTTATACTGTATGTGTATCATTTAGCTTAAAATTCCAGTTACAATGCTGCTTTCGTAACGTGATCAAATTGAGTTGTATGTAAAAGCTGTATCTGTCACTGTGTTTTTGGGCTTGCAGAACCGCACTACATATAGCCTGTGTTCATGGACACACAGAAGTGGTTCAGTATTTGGTGGAAAACAAAGTTAAACTCAACCTATGTGACAATCAGAACCGCTCCGCCTTAATGAAGGTACGACCAGATGTTCTCATGTATGTAAACTTTTTCCTAAATGCCAGCGTATCAGTGGCAGTCAGAAAAATGATTGTTTTGCATTGTTGTAACCCAAAGCTAGACGGTTAATTCTGTTTTTCTCCAAGAGCATTAACTTTAAAGATGAACACAATCTTTACTCCGTGTACCTCCTTGAATGTGTTTGTTGGGTTTTCTGTGGGCCTCGGTAGGCGGTGCAGTGCCAGCAGGATCGCTGTGTGTCCATCCTCCTGGAGCATGAGGCAGATCCCAACTTGGTGGATATCAATGGGAACACAGCGTTGCACTTGGCTGCCCGTATCCCCTCGCTGCCTGTGGCGCTGAACCTCCTCGAACACGAGGCGAACATCAATGCCCAGAACAAGGTGAAGCCACAACAGGGTTGAAGTAAAAAAAAAAAAAAGAACATTTTCTGTTGTTTGTTAAACACATTTTTTAACGTATTTATAGGAAGGCAATACTCCCTTGATATTGTCAGTGGAAGAAAATCATGCAGAGATGGCTGAGTTTTTACTTAAGGAGGGGGCAGATGTTAATCTCCAGAACCAGGAACGACGGTAAGGATGCTAGTCCTTAAATTTAAATCTCAAGTAAAAGATCAGCTTCTTGACAGCCAACAGTTACTTGTTATTATAAGTAATATACTGTAATTACATTGAACTGCCAGGAACTCATTCAGATCATTTACACATCTTTTTTGCCAACAAGAACCCCTTTATTGATTGCTGCTTGCAATGGCCAAATCAGTATGGTGCGACTGCTCTTGGAGTACAATGCTGATATCACTGTGAAGGATAATAAAGGATGGTCATCTGACGACTATGCTGTAATGAATGGGCATCATGCGTAAGTGCTCCGTTTGCTTATCTGTGTGATTTAAATTTTCAGCCACAAAAGTACTACTCTAGCTTTCCCTATTTGCAGAAACAGTATTGAGACGTAATTTGTATTGCAAATATTTTTCAGTTGTTCACATCTAATCATTGAGCATGGGACGAAGACGAAGCCCCTGCAGTCACCATCCCATCTTGCCTTCAATAAAAACAAGCAGGGTTCATTATTGGGCAGTCCCGAGGCTGGCTTTGCTCTCGGAGGTCCAACTCTAGGGAAAGATGGTGAGTGCTGAACGTCACCCCTGAAGTCTGTTAGTGATGAATATATAGTGCTTTCCTAAGATTCATATAATACACATGGTTCAGATTGATTCTTCAGGTGTCATTATTAGCTATACCGAATGCAACCTTGAGAACTCATGTTAGATGTCGCGTTACCATATTAAAACATTTCATAACGCTTTTGCATCCTCATGTGTGCTCCAGAATGCTTATACCGTTGTACTGTGCAATGTTCCATCTGAAGTCCTTTTATTTTCCTCCCATTCATATTGCTTACATTTGCATGTCAATGGATAACTGCAGGAGGAAGTGCAAAAGAAGAAGGGAAAGGTATAACAAGGATTAACAAAACTGCTAATATGCCACAGAGCAGACACAATACTGTTTATTATCAATCAGCTAGTTAATGAAAATATACAGTGGGGTCCAAAAGTCTGAGACCACTTGGAAAGAATTTTGAAGAATTCTGAAAACTGAAAATGTTCAGCATCTTGATTATACAATATTCAAGATTGTGCACTGTTTATAGATCACTATTTAAATGTAAGAAAATGTGTCATGTTGAATATGTTAACTACTGTGTACGAAAGATCAGATTTGTCTTGAGTCTTATCCCTTGCATTAAAGCATGTGTTCAGAAGACACTCTGATGGATTCGACAATCTTATGGAGTCCACGGAGTTCGCGCTGTCTTTAAAGCAAAAGGCCACATACTAAGAAATTCTGATTCTACATTTCACTCAAATGGTTGCTGATAATATAATTCAATTAAAAAAATGCAAAGTAGAAGCATTGTCATTGGTGGTCTCAGACCGTTGGACCCCACTGAATTTGTGTTGATGAAGATGGTGTGAGTAAACTAAACTAATGTATAGATATCACCTGAAATTGTCGAGCGATTGATTTAGTTTCATACTAATACAACCCAAATCTTCTGTTCTGACTCTACTGCCAATTATGCCTGTATTGCTTACAAACAAGATTTAGTAAACCATAAATATAACAATAGCATCATTAAAATATATCCACAATTTGAATATATGATGTGTAATAAATATGTAAATTGTGGTTTCCAGATACAGAGGACAATTCACATGCAGACTCCATCAGTAGGTAAGAAAATATACTGAAAAACTAGAATTCTTCAATTGCTTAGGCTTGTGTGTGAGTATGAGATCATCTTCCTAATAAACAAATCAAATTTTAGAGCATCAAAAAGTGGTCCTGCTGATTCCTGGCCCTCTACAGATGATGATGATGACAATGAAGAGCTTGACCTGGGCCCAAAGGTAATTTATTAGTGCCCTGCAGAAATTCATACACTGGAGACATTTTCACCTATACAGATCTTTGTAATGTAAACATCAGTCTTATGGGTATAGTGTAGCATGATGTATTCTGCAAGCAACAACCTGTTTCCAATCACATACAGGGTGTTAGAAGCTCTTCAAAAGCGTAAGTGCACCTGACATAAATGATGTAAATCTGTTCTATGTCAGTATCATGAATAATGCAGGAATAAGCAGTGAAGTGTTAGATCACAATGTTACCTGCAGAGATTCCTCAGAAACCTAGCAGTAAACACTGGCAACTTCTAGCTTGATGGAAAATTTGTTTGCAACGCCAGTTAGTCACTGAAGGACAGCACGGCATCTCCGTCATCTCTGCCGACTTTTCATATGCCATGAGTCTTTAAGCAGTACTGATATACTGATTATTATACTGATATAGCAGACCAGTTCTGTGAATGCTTGAGATATTTCGTCTTAGATTAGATGCTGTTGCATTGTGCCAAGCAATAATTATTCCTTTAAGAGCTCCAAGCTAACCTCCATGCACAGTCATCATCCCAGTATATTATTACTGGCTGAACAGAGTATTTACATTTATCCAGAGCGACTTACATTCATCTCTCTTTTAGAGCTGAGCAGTTGCGGGTTAAGGGCCTTGCTCAAGGGCCCACCAGTGACACCTTGGCAGTGCTGGGATTTGAATTCACGATCTTCCAATCAGAAGGCCAATGTCTTAACCACGGACCTATGACTGGCCCTGCAGTATAATAGAAATATCAGCCAATTACGTTTGAGTCGTTCCTAGTGTTTTGCACAGTTAATAGATTATCATCACAATAAAGATAATACCTGTTCTGTTGTTGTAGAAACCTCAAAAGCTAAACTTGAAGAAACTCATGAGTGCCTCCAAACTCGAGGGGAAAAAATGTAAGTACCAGATATTTAGTACATATTCCTTTAGCTTGTGGCTGTGCTTTAACTTGAAACCCCTGCCCTGTAGTTGCTGTGGATCAGGATCCAGATAAATCCTGGAGTGGCACTGAGTCCGAGCCTGAGGGCAATGCAGTAGAACACATGGCTTTCCCTGGTAGCAGTACCTCCACCCAGCTTCCTGTAACCCCTAAACCTATCTCCTTTTCCAACCTTCCCCAGATGACCTCCACCCCCCTCATCAGCTCCCAAAAGGTAATCTCACCAGTCAGTCTCTCGGTGTGGTCTTCTTCTAAATTCTGCTTTTCTATCCTTTTGTCTATGCATTCCATCCCATCCTTTTGGGCCAGGTGACGAGTTGCCCTGTGGTGGCAAATCAGATGTAGAAGCCAGTGAAAGTTCAGAAGAAGAATCAGAGGAAGGTGAAGATGTTGAAGACGACGAAGATGAGGATGAAGAAGAAGATGATGATGATGAAGAAGAAGAAGACGATGACGAGGACAATGATGAAGATGAAGAAGACGACAGTGATGGTGAAAAGGAACAAGAGGAGGAGACCAGTTTTGCAATAACACAAGAAGGTGATAATGGGAGAGAAGTTCCTGAGATGCCAAAGATCACAGCTGTAGAGGGAAGTGAGGAGAGCTGTGATGTTCAGATGCAGCCTGATGTAAACACGGGAGCTACCGTACAGCCTGAGTCATCAAGCACATTGATTGAGAAAAGTGATCACACTAAGAAGCACTTTAGGTTGATTGAGGGAAAAGTCTCAGAAAACAATGATCTTATAGAGAGAGCAGAGTTAGAGGACACAGAGAGACAAAAAATAATGCTTTCGGAGATCACATATGATGCCATGGAGAAGGCAGTTCCACACACACTAGATATGGAAGATGGCTCTCTTTTATCGGGCATTAGGGTTGAGTCAACTTTCTCTGATGAAGAGGAAAATGATTACAGTAACACAGGTACCACAGGAGCATTTAGGACACCTCTACAAATTTCAGATACTACACCAAGAACTGAGAAGAATTATGAAGGTGATGGTGATGAGGAGAACTGGGATGAGGATGAAGACAATGAACTCTTCAGAGCTGGGAAACGCAGTAATGTCGGTGTTTCAAAATTTACGGAAAATACCTTGGTAGTTGAACCAAATATCACATGCAACCAAAGTAAGAATGGTGGCACGGTATCTAAGCAACCTCATGAAATAGGTGATGAAAAACATATCACTAATGACACTAATGAAACACTCTCTCAGTTGTCCACAAATCAGGGCAAAGCAGATGATGACAGCAATCAAGAAAATGTAAATGATACAACAAAGCCATCAAAATTAATCTCGAACGCTCTGAGACAAGAAGAACCCGGAAGCTCTGAAGACACCTGGGGACCTGGCTCAGATAATGAAAAAGAAGGTTCAGTGGAAGGTGACACTTCAGACATTGAGCCAGTTAATCTTAAGTTTTATAAGAGGGAATTTCTGAGAGCTGAGGACTGGACAGTAATACATCATGATGATGATGAGAATTTGCCAGTGTCCATGATCGTTGGCAGTGATGACTTAGAAGTTACAGAAAGTCATATCAGGTTACCTGCAGAAAGTGTTGCTAAGGATGGAGAACTTATATGTCATGAAGAAATCCCACAGACAGTCATTGACGATATTGATGTGACTTCTCATTCTGATAAGGATGAAGAAGATGAAGAGCATGGGAATTTAAAGGTACAAGAGCATGTACACCATACTATTCCAGAGCAAGGAACATTACAGGTACAGGGAAGCCTCACATAGATTTAGATTGAAGGATGGTGCATTTAAGACCTTAAGATGTTGTTTTGGTGCATTAAGGTGGTGATAATTATTCACTCCTTCCATTCTATGTTCTTCAAATTCTTCATCAAGAACTGCCATCATCTCAAATTTACGTAATATCATATAATTTATTTGATGCTGATTCATTGAATTAAGCTATAATTTTGCATTACTTCTAACAAATCTTTGTTCTCAGGAAAGAGAGGAAAAGTCATCTTCAGAAGATGAATATGAGGAAGACGATGTGGATGAAGAATGTGATGAAGTACAAAATGAAAGATCAGATGCTGACAATCTACAAAAAACAGAAACTTCTAAGAAGAGGGGTAAGGTTTAAAATCTTATAGAACCATGTAAAGCTTCTAGAAGAAATCATGCTTTTCATGTATTTCATGAAGTTGTTTAAACACTGCATTTCAGATTTTTTGTCAGAGTTAGGAATTGAAAAGGAAGATGAAGAGGATTCACCTTGGGACTCCGAGGTTAGTATTGTGGTACTCGTCAGTTTAGCTGCTAAAATACAGTCCCGTATGCAAAACCCATTAAAATGGCATTGTAACGCATAAACATGATCACTGCAAATTAGTGTTCCTCATTTCAAGCTGAATGACACTCTTCTCTCTCAGTCTGGCTCAGACAGTCCAAACAAAAAGGAGCAAAGTGGGCTGAACTCCCCAGCAAAGTCACATAAACCCATGTCCAGTATTCGTGAGGAGAGCAGTGAAGGTATGTAAACTATAGCACTTTTTGTCCTTTCGTGCTTAGAGCTGGAAAAACAGTTTTAAACAGGACAAGCTTTGCTTCAGTAAGCCATCTCTTCAGCCATTTCATGCCTTAAGAAACATGCAAAGCTTAAAAAAACATTTTTATTGTGGTTCACTGCTTCTGCTTTCTATCAACTAAGCATTTCAGTAAGGACTTCACCAGTATAAGATCTATAAAGGTATAACAGGTAGTTATTTGTGTAGGAGCATTTTAATTGAAATTAAAATGATACATTTTGTAAAGGACAGTTGAACACACTCTACGATTTTTCTGTAAACCTTCTGTAATCGATTCCTTTTTTTTTAGCCCTGCATTATATTCCATCTTTCTTAAGTGGATCGAAGCACAGTAGTGTATTCAGGAGTGTTTCTCGGCCTGGAGGTCAGCAGGCAGTGGGTACGCCAAATAAATGTCCTGCTCTTCTCCAGGACTTAATATAGCCATAACCCCCTGCTTTTACCATTTCACTTTCACGTTACATTACTTTCTCATATCTGTTGCAGGTCTCAGTCCATAATGTTCATTTGTGTTTTTGAATACCTGTTGTCAGTGTCTATGTTGAACACAGTGGTCTGTGTGGCTTGCATCCTGATTTACTGTGAAGAGAGAAGGTGATTTACAATTAAATTACGATAGGTTGTCTAAGAGACCGATATTGATGTGTAAAATGAAGCTATAGCTACCCCACCAAGCATTAAGGTTGAGTTAATTACATTTGAGTCGACAGACTACTAGTTTAAAAAACACGCAGATACACACTAGTGTCTTATAGCGTTATCATGGTACTAAAGTTTAAGACAATGACAGTGAAGCTTATGAAATAATATACCACAGCTTGTGTCAAAAGTAGGAGCATGAAATATGTTGTCCAAGAAAAATAAAACTAAACATTTGTGCTTTGAGGTGTACCATTCACCTTACCTGCACAGTGTGTGAGTTTGCATCTGTCCTCCATGGTCTGTTCACATGCTTTACATAATCTGATTGCTAATAGTCATTGGGTTACTTTCTTGATTGATTAAAAGTTTTGGTTGCCAGTTGCTTCTATAATGTAGTGGGCTTTCTAACATACCTGATAAAAGAAATTGGTACATGAAGCCAGTAATGGTTGTGTGTGAATTAGAACTAAGCCTAGTTTTAGCATTAGTGCCTAAGTTATAGCTTGCACACCACAAAATATGTTGTGTTATGCTGAAGAATAGAGTTACTTACAGTTCGTAGTCCAGTAGTGCTTTTATTAATTCAGTTTCTCATGTAGAATTGAAGCACACAATTGTGGAATCTAACACTACAATGTTTTGTCACAAAAGTGGTGCTTCTGTCATGTCATGACAATAAAGGTACGCTCCATGGGAACTGACGGTGACTGCAGTGCTGCAGACTTACAGTGACTGCAGCAGGATTTAGTACGGACACAGAGAGTTTGTAGTGTTGTAATATCAGTTTCAGGACCTGTAGCTCATGCAGCTGCACTAACATATTCTATGGTGCTATGCGGTTTGTAGATATTAATGTATATGAAATGACTGCATTACATTCAGTGCTTGGCCTGCACATCAAAAGCTCATATGCATTAAGGAAATTGCTATTTTGCATGTGCATGCCTACAATGTAGCTGCTATAGAGGCTTGTTTATTCATCGTATTTGTGTGTGTTCTTGGTAAATGTGTGCTATTTTTTTTTTTTTACTCTTTAAATGTCAAGATTTCAAATTTCTTTCCTTATGCAGTTTTAAGGCCTAGTCAGGAAGAGGAGGATAACAGTGATGAAGATAAATCAGAAAAGCAGGTAAACTTTCAGTATGGCTTTTATGCCTTTTTGTGTGTAAATGTTTTATTTATTTATTTTTATTTATTTGATTTGTTTGAAATTTATGAATGATTACTTTTTTGTTTGCTCAGCACAAACTGCTTCATAGAGAGCCAGTATCAGTGCTGAATAAGCTGCTGGAGTCCAAAGATGCTAGAAAAAGGACAGGTATTAATAGCAGTGTGTGTTTATTTTAGCATGGCTTTAACCTGTTATTTAGACATTCCTAACAATCTCAGTGCGTTGTCTTTGCTTACAGATGTAATGGAGGAACTTGGTTTAGGAGATGTTGATGATCTTGAAGGTAATTTTGGACCTGGTTGGACCTTTCTTGATATTCTCAATCAGGTTTTTTGTAAGGATTAAACTTTTTTTTTGTGTATTTTTATCTTATCTAAAAGAAAATCACCAAATCCCAGCAGGTCAGCTGCCCTGTATTTCATTCTGCTAGTAGTGTTAGGATTATTATATACATATATATATTTTTACAGTAAACGCTACAACATTAATACCTTAATGTATAGTCCCAGATTAAAGTTATTTTTCTCAACACAGATGCTTCAGACTGGGACTCAGCAAGTACCTCCAGTAAAGCCAGTAAAAACCTGCCAGTTTACAAACCTGAGGAAGAGTTAGTGAGTGAAACCCCAATGCCGCTGCCGGTCGTCCAAGAGAAGGAACTGCGTACATCTGTTGCAGAAACACAGGGTGCTGCCGACACAAAAAAGGAAGAAGGAAAAGAATCTTCCCTTTTAGGAACTCGTCCATTGCCAAGTCCACGCTCATTCAAACCTCTTACCAGCACACAGCCCCAACCTCAACCTCAAACACACATTCACAAGGAGCCCATTAAGAAACCAATGAGTGATGAAGGTGAGAGATAACTTTGCTTATTTAAACCTGTGAAGCATGTCCTTTGTGATTTGTCTGTACAAAGATGTTGGAATGATCAGTCAACCTAAAGTTATTATTTTTCAAATTATATTGCAGAGTCAGACTGGGACACAGACAACACCTCCAGTCCTGCAAAGATGACAACTCCACTGCCAAACATTGTTGATACTGAAACAGGTATGTAGGTCAATTGAACATATACTGATGCCAGCTTCACATAAACCCCTCAACACAAATACCATCAGATATTTATATTGTGGAATATTGTTTCCTCTGATGCTCCAGTGTCACCCCCGGAGGAAGACGGAGAGAGTGACTGTAGCTCAGAGGCCAATGAACATCCAGTAGAGGTGGGCAGATTTCAGTGTCTACTGCACCCACACACATCTTTATTTCATGCACCCGTCCCCCTTGTTGTTGTTTTTTATTTAGGTGTCTTCCTGCAGTTGACATTGTTGTTGATAAACCATTTGAGCAGTGTTTGTGGAGTTGAAACTATATTTTATAGGCTTCTTAAGTATTCAAAAGTATTGTGTATCCTGCAAAAGTAATTTTGGTTAATGCATTGTATGTCTTTGTCCACTTATGCTATCAAAGGAGAGAGAAACATTAGATGCACTTGAGATAGATCTAAGTAGTCCATATCAGCTAGCCCCCTCTGAATCCCAGACCACTGAGGTAGAGGAGAAAGAAGAGGATAAAGAAAAGCAAGAGGATATAGAAAATACATCTTTCCATGAGAGTACCTGGGAGCAACGCTATGAGAAAATCTGGGTGGAAATTGAGAAAAAGGAGACAAAATCCCAATACAAAAACGTAGCCGCTGAGCTTAAAGAACGGTTTGGAGAGATAGAGCAGAAGGCGCAAAGTGAGACTGCCCAGGACCAAGAGGCAAAGGAAGAAGCAAATGAAGATATAAAAAAAGACACAGAAGTTCCTGTGGGTGCATCTGAAGAAGACTCCGGTGAAGACGAGGAAGAGTTGATAGTGCGACCCACTACACGGGCTAGGAGTGTTAGACTGCTGCCTATTCCTGAGCAGAGGGAGTCTGGACAAGAGGAATCCTACTCTGAGGATCTTCCCAATAATGATTTTGCCCAACATAAAGATATCCAGCAACATTCTTCAGAGACTCTGAGTGAAACTGCTCAAGAAACAATAAGCAGCTCTTACCAAAGGTCTGGCTATAGTACAGACTCTTTCTCTAATATAAGTGAAAATAAGGAGAACTTTAGATTGGCTCACTTGGGTGATCTTGAAACTCCATTTGATATGAATCAAGAATCTTCTCAGGAAGCTGGGATTAGTCCACTGCATTTGGTTGGGGAGCCAAGGGTCCTTCCCTCTATGGCAGATGCAGTCTCTTGCAACTCAGATGAATTGGTTGAGGAGGGCCTACAGAGGTCCATAAATGAGGTAGGGAAATGGAGAAGAAGGAAATCACAACTTTGTAGCAGTAATCTCCAATATCATTTTTGTCTTTTTCATTTCTTTCCTTCACTAATACTGTAACTATGAGCAGGACAGATTTTGAATTAGTCCTGTTTCTTTGCTTCATATATTATAGTATTTATATTTCACCTGGTCGCTGTTGCAGCTTAACTGTTTCAGTGCTTTACAGGATGCATACATGTAGAGGTCGACCTATTGATTGGTTTTGCCGATTAATCTGCACCGATAATCGATCGGTTATCTGGAAATTCCACACTGATTGTTTTTCCTGGTTGCGTCCGCGGGAGCAGCTGAGAAGGGTGTCATTATACAGTACGAGAGCACCCTCTAGAGGCGAAATAAAAACTATCACTGACAAATTTTGTTATGTTATTTGAATTTTTTTTTGTTTTGTCTCCATTTTTATTTCTTATTTGGAGTGTTACTTTTTGGTTCAGTTTGGATGTATATCTTTTATTTACTTTTATATTTATTAATAGTTTATATATATATATATATATATATATATATATATATATATATATATATATATATATATATATATATATATATATATATATATATATATATATTTATATTTATTTATTTATTTATTTATTTCATTTTAAAAAGTACAGAACATTTAATGGTAAAAAAGTTCAGCAATATTTTACTTTGAGTGTTATGTTTTCATTCAGTATCAATTTTAAAAACTATCGGTTGATTCATCAGTTATCGGCAGGTACTGCCCAACTTAGTTATCGGTATCAGTAAAATCCACTATCGGTCGACCTCTACATACATGATAATTCTTTATTACTAGTGATTATAACCTTAAAGACAATAAAACAGCAGTGAATAGGCAAAACATAATTTGGTGTTTGTGGCCTTTTGCGCAAACCACGATCGAAGTGGTGCACATTAAGTATTTACTTGTGCAGGCAAAGTTCCTCCCTACTTATTTATTCGAATAGCAAGGTCTGAACTGCTCATGCCTTATTCCCCATCTGGTTCAGGCTGTTAGCCATTAAAAATTAACAGCTTGATTTTTGCCCAGGTGTCTGGTTATCAAATCGAACATCTTATACTGTCTTTAGGGCCTCACCTCACCCTTCAGTGTTTGTGTGTCACTCATAATTTCCTTCAGCTACCTGGAGATCACATCTCATCTTTCCTGAGTAGTGTACATTGTGTGAGTGTGTGTGTGCATTTACACTTCTTGTTGATACTGTTTGGTTTAAAGTATTTCCCATCATTAGTGCTTCTTTTAAAATTTTTAAAAGAAGACATGTGTCTTGTAGAATGCTTTATTCAGTGTTTGTGTTTTTCTGCTTGTCTCAGTATTTGTGTAATTTAAATGTTACATATTTGTACACAAATACTAAGTTCATTTAAACTAAACAGACTGCATATGCTATTGTTTTTAGGGTGGTGTGGCAAAGGCTGGTGCCATGAGAGGAGAACCTAAATCCAGTGCCTTATGGAAGACTCGTGGCTCTGGTAAACAATCTGACATTGACCAAGGAAAAGCCAAGAAAGCAGACACCAACCCTGACAAGCCAAGCCCTAAACAGGAAGGGATCTGTGATAGTGGATCTCAACAGAAGGATGATACATTAAAGAAGAGGGATCATGTTTCACCAAAATGGCCAGCAAGAAGCCCAAGGAGGTAAGACTCTATAAGTTGGAAGCTGGGGTTGACATTTGGAAATGTGAATACATCTAAGAATTCTGGCTTCCATCCATTCAGTTTTACATGGCTAGTCAGACACCACTTCCGGTAAATGTGGCAGTCTTTTAAATCAATAGACTTACCTGGGTTCAGTACAAAGAGTTCAATTACATATATACAAACCTACATACTCGTGGTAGTAGAAACAATTAAATTTTATTTCAATGACAGTTCCTAATCTGACTTTCAGGTTGTGGATAAATTTAGTCATTTGGCATTTGTTCTGAATGAAATCGGGTGCGTTTAGCAATGAACAAAAACACTTAAATGTTTCACTATATAAATAATTTAGAGACTGTTAAATGGAAAATATCTAATAATTGTGTTCTGTGGTCCTTGCTATTACTTCGTCGGAAACACCCTCTCATGGTTATTTTAGCATCTTTGAGTGAAGGATGATGGTGGGCAGCAAAATCTTTTCACCCTCATGATGAATGATGAGATTTGTAATCCCCAACACTAACAGGAGGACAACACTGCTTGATGATGAGGAGAAGAGAGCTATGGGTAGCCAGGGGAACCTGCTACATATTCCTGCCTCAAAGCAGTCTAGCGATCCCTGCCCTGTGAACCATCATAATGGAGGCCCCCTGTCTGTGTTTGATGATAGTACTTTAAGTGAGGTGTCAGAAGATGAAGGAAGGTACATATGCAGTATGGCATTCTTTTCATATGATTTGGACTTTCTGGCTTGCTAAATATGCACTCAAATATCAGATACTACTAAAAATCTGTCTGTCCTGGATGCCACATACATGTGTTTTACAGTAAAGATACTGCATTGTACCATTTCTAGATTGTGCAGCCCAGGTTGTCCCTGGATATCAGTGTCGTTTTTATGTTAAATAAGAGCATATGTAGCTAAAAACTATTTTTGCATTGTCTTTTGTTGATTCTGGGTAGGTCTCCATCCTCACGGCATAGGGCTGAGAAAAAGGTAGGCTTGTTTATTAAAACATTGCATGCAATTTATGATCCCTTATAATATGATCATTGTTGTATTTTTCATTCCTCTTCAGTCGATTATGTGCAATATGTATATAGCTAAACAGAAATGTAAAACTTTGTGAAACTTTTACCTGTGCAGAACGGTGGAGAGTTGGAAATGGCAGATGACTTTGAAGACCTCACACAGTCGTCCGACACAGCTACTGAGGAGCTGGACTCTGCTACATCAGGCTACTTTAATGCCTCTCTGCTCATCAAGCAGCTGGACACCAGCTCTATAGGTGAGCTGGACTTTTTCAAACATTTCAGATAAATAAATAAATAAATAAATAAATAAATATTTTCTGATTCATTCCTGCAGGCTTCATGTGACTTCAGTTGGTTCCTAAGGATACAGTGATAATGTAGCAAGATGCACTTCATGCAGAAAGTCAGCTATTATCGCTAGTTTATCCTTAATCCTCTTTTCTACCTGTCTCTGTAGATTCAGTGAGCATGGTGAAGTTGCAGAACATGTTCCATGAGTATGAGCACACCATCCAGAAGGAACGCAACAGACACAGCCGACTGTCTGATAAGGTTTCTCAGCTGGAGCAGGAGCGGAATGAGCTCAAACTCCTGCTGGATGAGAGCAGAGAGAGCAAGTCCAGCCTGGAGCACCTCCGACTAGAGCTGGAGACAGACCTCAACAACCTCAAGTGAGTTGCACTTGATTTTGTCTTTGTGCAATTTTACCACTTTCCTAAATATCGACAATGTCATCATGTTTTCATGGTCACTAGAAATGTCTTTGGGCTCAACTTTGTACTTTTCACTGTAGGTTTCTGCTGAAGCAGGAACAGGAGAAGCACCAAAGTGCTTCTATGCTGTATGATAAGACCCGGGAGCAGTTGTTTAGGAAAGAGGAGCAGCACCGAGACGAGGCAGAGGAGAGGGAGAAAGTGGAGCTCAAAATGAGGAACCTGGAACTAGAGATTAGGGCCCTGATGAACAACATGAAGCAGGTAATCTATGACAGTGACAAAGTTGGACTCAGACCAGATTTGATATAAATGATATAAGGTTTTGTTCATATAAATCACTCAGAAACATCTGAGATTCCTGAGTTAATTATTTTAAACATGTTTGTTTGTTCCCTAAAAAACTGAAACCATTCATTGTGACAAATATGCAATAAGGGGGGAAATACTTTTAATAGGACTGCAGTACATAATTAAAACTGAATACGCTGTAATCTACTCGGTTTACTTTCACTTTGTCTAATGAGGATATTTGGTATGCTCCATAGTTGGAAGAAGACAGGAATGAAACCCAGCGTCTTTTGGCCCATGAGCAAAGTGCTCGAGCATTACAGGAGGACTTGCTGAATAGTCACCTGCGCAAGCAGCAGGAAATTGAAGAGAAGAATCTTAGAAACCTCACCAAGAGCAACGAGGTAATGTTTAAACTATATAAATCTGATGCTGATGGGGTAAGAATCATACCTGGAGGCTTTGTGTTTGTCACTGAGGTCAGTTGGTGTTGACAGACACATTTGTAAGGCATTGACCTAAGGCTGTTGACTGTCTTGTCCAGGCTACATCCCAGCTGACTGAAGCCAGTGAGCGTGAGAGGGAGCTGCAGCAGCAGGTCTGCACTTTGCAGGAGGAGCTGAGCTCAGTGCGGGCTGAGCTGGAGCACTTTCGTTCCCTCAGCCGGCAGGAGGAGAGCAGACTGGTTGATGAGCGAGACGCACTGCGGGAGAGACTGGAGGATGCTCGACGTGACCTAAAGCTAAACGATGAGTCTCTAGCCCAGACCGTCTTCCAGTACAATGGGCAGTTGAGCACCCTGAAGTCAGAGTGTGCGCTGCTCAGCACCAAACTGGAGCACGAGAGGCATGTGCGCCAACAGCTGGAGACTGAGGCTGAGACCAGCAGAACACGGCTCCAGGTAGCCCTGCAGGAGACTGAGAGGTGTCAGGTGCGTATGTCTGCTGTTTGTGTTCTTGAAATAAGGCGCATAAGGTGTGTATTGGTACTCCTATTTACTGATGTAATTGTCTGGTGCCAATTTTTACATATACATTGCATTGAACAAAGGCCATTCCGTTTAGTTTGTGTTAGTACTGCTCTTTGCTAACTCCCTCTGCTCTTGTTGTCAGGCGGCGCGTGCAGAGACAGAGCGCACTCTGCAGCGCGAGCGTGAACAGCATCAGCGATGCGAAGAGAAGCGGACATCAGAATCCAGCTCGCAGCGTGACACCATCCAGTCACTTTCTCAGAAGCTGAGTGAGGCCGAGGCCCGCGCCAACAGCCTGGAGAATGAGTGGCACAGAGCCACTCTGAGTGTGGCTGAGAAGAGTGCGCTGCTGGAGACGGCAGCTCGCGAACGGGAACAGGCCCGCGCACGGCTCGAGGAGCTGGAGGGGACGCTGCAGAGTGAGCGTGATCGGGGCAGCCGTGCCACCGCTAGACATGATGCCATGCAGGAGAGGCTGGCACAGGCACAGAGCGAGGGTGCCTTGCTCAGGCAACAGTTGGAGGAGGCACAGAACAGAGGCACAGCCAAGGAGCAGGCTGTTACAGACGCACAGGAATGCTTCACTCAAGCGCTCAATCAGCTGCGCGCCAACGGTGAGGAGAGAGTGCAGCTGGTCGAGGAGAGGAGCAAAGAGCTGGCAACCAAAAACGCAGAGCTCCGAGAGCAAAACTACAGACTAGAGCAGGAGAAAGCTGATAGAGAGGTGTGCAAGTTTTAAAATTATGAAGATGAATTGGTCCTGTTAGATGTGTTTTCATTAAAGAACATTTACAGTCATTTTAAAATAGTTGTTATGCACTATTGTCCCCATGGTAGAGCTCTCTGAGGCAGCTTCAACAGGAGCTGGCTGACTCTCTAAAGAAGCTGTCCATGTGTGAGGCGTCTCTGGAGGTGAACACTCGGTACCGCAGCGACCTGGAGGAAGAGAAAGTGCGCACTCAGAAGGACATGGACAGACTCAGGGGAAAGGTGTGCAGAGAAGTCCCATTTTCTAATGACCTCATACTATGTGATGATTGCAGCTCAGTGGTTGTAGCATAAGCTGAAGTTCAATCAAATTGTAAAGTTCAGTTACTCA
The DNA here is from genome assembly GCA_023630585.1 of Cranoglanis bouderius. Lineage (NCBI taxonomy): Eukaryota > Metazoa > Chordata > Actinopteri > Siluriformes > Cranoglanididae > Cranoglanis > Cranoglanis bouderius. Next base: position 4,064,242 of record CM042545.1, read on the forward strand.
AGTAAAGTAACAAGCAATATCAGATTTACCAAGTGTTATGAAGTGGGACTTCTCTTTGTTTTACCTCCAGCTTCAGGAGAGTGAGGAGAACAACATTCAGGTGGAAAGGCGCATTAACACTTTGATGGGCACTTTGGACGAGAAGGAGCGGGATCTCATTTGCACTAGTCAGAAACTCCAGGAGGTGCTCGCTGCTACAACACGTTCAGAACAAACCATTAAACAGCTAGAGGAGGCAATACAGAGGTACAGGATTTGGAGATTCGATATTTTATGTGTTTCTTTGTGTACTATGTTGCTAGGTTATGGTTTTTGATTTTATTGTGTTATTAGTAATAAGTAAATCGTAAAAGCTTTGTGATTTTTTTTTTTTTCTTTCAGATTTGATCATAAGTCTATGATGCTTAGGGTCTAGGTTCTCTAAAGCAGTGGTTCTCAAAGTGGGGTCCAGGAACTCCCAAGGGGTCCATGAATTTTTTTTTTTTCATGTTTCACAGCAATGTAAATCACAACCCAAATTTACCAAAGATATTATATTTACTGTATTATTGAGTTATTATAGTTTTTAACCTGATTGACTGGTTACTTGAATTGATTGTGTTTAATCCATACCTTAAAAACTCAAAAAACTAATCAGCCTATAAATAATGTCAACTCAGGCCTGATGTATTCTGTATTCTGTCAGTGGAAAGTTCAAGAATAAAAAAAAAACCTCTATGGGTCCAATAAATAGGCAAAATATTATTGTACATATTTGAATAATGAACCTAATATTTAAAAAGTTCTGATGAGTATGTTTTTAATTTCTGACTGATGAGATAATGTGATTTTGACATTTCCGCAGATTGGAGATTGAGAACGCCAGACTAGAGGCAACAGTAAAACAACAGAATAACCGCATTGAAATACTCCAGAAAGAAGCTCAGGAAGCTACTGCTGTAAGTACAGATTATTTTATTACACATTTTTATTATTATATAATGAAGCTATCTCACTAATTGAATTACTTTTACGTTTCTTCTATTGGGTTCTGTTAACGAGATGAAGTGAATAAATATTGAAGACTACCAAAAGGGGAAAAAAATCAACTCTTTAACAACTAATGGATTGCTTGTGTCTTTACTTGTATCATGCATCAACAGCGGTACTCAACCTTAGTACTGGGGACCCACACAAAACCTTTCAGTGCAGTGAGTCCCCAGCACTGGTACAGAGATCCTCTGCTGTAGAACATTAAAACCGGAGTGTGCATTTACATCTCGTCAATCTTGTACATTATCACCTCCATGAAATGCTTCATGCCTGCTCTGAACTGATAGTATGAGTGTTCTTTTCACAGCTGACAGATTCATCACCAGGAGGAGGGGTTGGTATTTTACATGTAGCTGTGAATCTAACTGCGTCTTTCACTGAGTTCTTGATCAACCAGTTTACTAGGTGTCCAGATACAACCCAAGCCAAAATACAAACCTTTTAGTTGTTGGGTTCCTGTGCTCCAGCCAATAAAATGATGTTGCGTGGAAGTGCAGAATGTCCGAGAATACTTGCATCTCAGTTGGGTTAACTAGATGGTATTACGTCTCTGTTGAATGACTCATAAAGGAACTAGAGCTCTTTTATCCATATAACTATGAGCTTTTGTAGCAAAAAAGGAGACATTCTGCATCTCAGACATCATTTCAAATTAAGTGTGCTAAACTACAATAGGTGAAATAACAAAAATGTGGCTGTCCAATTTTTAGCGAGAAGAATGTTTAAGTACTCATTTTCATAAGACATATGTTGTGGTGAATTTTATCTTAAATGTTATAACAAAGTGTTTGTGTGATGCATATCTGTAGAGAATACCATCAGTGTTACTGAGTTTCCAATTCATTATACAACATATCAAGGCCTTCAAGACAATCCTGTCATGGACCTTATTTGAATAATTAGTTGGGTTGTTTATGGACATTTTCTGCTCCTGGTGGTGGTATTTCTATTGGGATTTGTTTTTTTTTTTGTTTGTTTTTTTCATTTGATTGAGCTTGCTGTTACATGAAACGTCTGTGTTTATGGTTCTTGGGGATCTGAACTGCATTTTAGTGTTGGTTTTTCATGAAAATAGTTTAAAATCTGCATGAAGTGTGTCGCTGTGTGTTTAAAGATTTCAGACTCTTCATCGTGCTGTGGAAATGCCTCACAAACGCCTTTGCATTACCTCTTTTACATTTTCACAGGTGCGAAATCAATTGGAGAATTTAGTCACAAATTTGCAAAGCAGCAAAATGACTCTAGAGGATCAGCTCAGTCGTGAGGTGTGACTTTTCTCACTCTGCTATCAAATAAAAGTGTCCGGTTTGACTTTTCAGTTGCATTGCTGAGGAGTGTGTTAAACTTGTGTTTATTAAAGTACATTCAGCATTACTTCAGTAGCTGCTGTAGTAGTTATACCAGAGGGTGAGACTTGGATAGCAAGTCTGCAAGACTCGTACTGTTACTGGAGGCCCAGGAGTGGAAAATATACCTTTTTTCATAGGACAAGATAATACAGATATAGAAGATTGTTGTACTATTCAAATCGATTAGTAGTGACCAAGAGCAGGATCAGTTACAGGCAAGATAAGACAGCAGTATTGTTACTATATGGTACTACATATCTGGAGGGATAATTTTAACAGATAGTATGCTAGCTTCAGATTTGAGGTGTTTTAGTTGATGTGCAAGATGTTAGCTTATGTGTGCATGTAAAAAGTGCTGCAGATGCTACAGACTGGAGATGTTTTTTTTTTTTTTTTAACATTTATTACAGGTCTTAATTACACATTTTAATGTGATTCAGATTAATTTAGGAACCTACTGGGTAGGACAGTATAGAATCTTCATAACAAAGTATAACAGACTTCACTAATGTTACTATTGTTAAGGGCCTGTTTAAATAGGCTAGTAAAAGCTTAAACTTAGATTTGACTGATATTTGTTCTCCTCTCAGGTACAGAAGCAGAGTATGCTTTCCCATAATGCCCATGACTCTCAGGCCCTGTGGGAAGAGGAGCTGAAGAATCGGTCACGGTTCGGTCTCCGACTGTCTGAACTGGAAAAAGAGAAAGGAGAGCTCAGCAACCAGGTCATTGCAACAACCAGCCATACATTTTTCTGTAGTTTTGTGTCATTCATACGATGAAATTCTTTGTAAAGGAAAAACCATACAATGGAGTAAGGCTGTGTGAACACGATCATTGTGTCAGTAAAGTAATTCAGTGGATTCATAGGTAATTTCCAGAATCTTCGCTGGTTTTGTGCCACTGCTCTCTGTGTACTCCAGATGGAGCTAGAAAGGAAGAAAGCCAAAAAGATAGCAGAGCAGAAGAAGGCTGTTGATGCCCGACTGGACCAGGAGATGAAGAGAAACACTGAACTTCAGAAAGAAATGTACAGGTGATACTTCAAGCCCACCTGTCTCTCCCTGCAGTACTGAGAGACCCAGCTGTGTTTAGCTAGTCGTGCTTAAGTGTATAGTACTATAGTACCTGTGGATGTCACAATGGACTGTGGGACTAAGGGGAGTTCTTTTTACTAGATGCCGTGCCATGGTGAGTGATGTACATGACACCAAGGCCTGGTTTGGTCAAACGCTTAGAACCTATCTTTATAGCAGGGCATGTTGACACTTGTTTATCTATATCTGTCCTACAAAGTCAAAATGGCAGTAGCACTGACAATAAAAATGTTTTGCAGTCCATTTTAGCAGTGGTCAACAATAATTCGCTAACATGAATAAACTTCTGATTTCTAACTGCAATAATTTCAAACCTGCAGCCAATTAATCATTTAGTTTTGGTATAATATCCATGGCAGTTGCAGATGAATTCCAAGTCGAACTGCAGTAACTGCAACCAGAGCTCCTGGGAAACCATGATAAAGCATTGTAACTGCACTTAATGTGGTCTGGACTTTAGTTGTATTTTGTAGTTTTTACAGTTTTTTTCCAACTTTTTTTTTTTTAAATGGAGATTTTAACCTTGGTCACTTTGTCAGAAGATAAACCAGACAACAAAAGTTACGTTACTGAAATTGTAGTTACTATGTTTTGCCTTTGTATAGCAGTATAATCCAGGAAACACTAGGCTGAACTCGGACCTCTAACCTACTTCATTAATCTTTAGTAACTGCTTTATCTTAGTCAGGGTCATGGTGCCACAGTCACAGATTTGTTCACACATAGGGGCAATTTAGTGTAGCCGGCGTGCATTTGAGAAGTGGAACCTGGAGAACCCAGAGGAAACCCATGTACACACGGGAGAACATGTGAAACTCTGCACAGACAATAACCCAAGAACAGGATTGGACTGGACCCTGGAGCTGTTTTATATGTACAGAAACGTTTGTTTATTGTACTTGTACAGTATATGTTGAATAAATGAAACTGTGTGTTTGTAGGTTGCGGACTCTGGTGAAAACGGCTAAGAAGAAGCTGCGGGAACAGGATGGAGGAGAGCTGGGTTCTCCTCTGGGCAGTCTGAGAGGAGAGCTGTCCTATAGACAGAATGAGACAGAGGGAGCCATCAGCAGGATGAAGATAAAAGTATGTCTCCATGTACAAAACTCTTTATGCTCAAAGATGGCAAAATTGTTGGAAGTTATGTGCATTTTGCATCTTAAAGATATTGTACAGGGCTACTCCTGCCATGTAGGTAACCAACAACTCATCAGGTTTCTCCTTTTATTATTTTGACCTCTACAATTTTTCTTTTTTTCCCTACTTATTTATTGGTCTTCCTCCTTCCTCACTCATAACAGTTATCTTAATCCCTCCATCTCTACAGGTGGATGAGCTGCAAGTGCAGTTGGAGCGGGAGGCGTCACGCTGCTCCAAGCTGGAAGACATGAACCGGGAGCTGAAGGAACAGCTCAGCTCTCTGAAGAGCCTGGGTCGCAGTCACGAGCGTCTGGAGCGCAGTAAGCAGCAGCTGGAAGAGGAGGTGACAGGCCTGCGCAGGAGGATGGAGGCAGGGGTCATGGATCAGAGCCAAGCCGAGCAATTCCGTAGGGAGACGGAGGAGAGAGCCAGACAGCAGATCCGGCATAAACTAGATGAGATCAACCTCTTCCTGCAGGTAAATGGAATATGGCAAAGCTTATAAATAAGCAAGGTTTTTAGTAGGGCTGCAACTAATGATTATTTTGATAATCGATTAATCTGTTGATTATTTAGATTACTTGGATTAAAGGGCCAATTTTTATTTTCTGTATTTTTCATTATTATTATTTTTTTAATGTTATTTCACATTCTGCCCAGTGTTGTCCTTCAAACATTGTGCAAATTGAAGGCTATGAAAAAGGTATTAAATGTGTCTATGTGGGCTATGCTATACATTGTGCAAAGGATTTAAAAAAAAATATTGACATTATATTTTGAAAACAAAAAAGCAGAAGTTAAATCACTATATTAAAAATGCTATTAAAAAAAGACAAACAAAAGCACAAACTAAGTGTTAACTGGTAAGAGGTTGAATGTTTTGCAGTAACACACACATTCACTCATTTGAACACAGTAACATGTTACTTTATTCTGTAAATGTACGACACTTCTTACATTTCTATACAATTACATGTTATAACTAGAGATGCACCGATCGACCGGCCAGGGATTTTCCGCATGCTCGGCCCGGACCGGTGACCGGCCGGTCAGTCTCGCGTCTTTCCGATTCCGAGCCGGTCCGTGTTGTTGCCAGCGGCACAGGCAATAACGTCACAGCCACGACCACAGCCGCATGTAAACATGTCGTAGGCAAAAACGCGAAAACCCATTGACCTACTGGAGGATCAACAAAGATGGTTTCCCTGCGTTCTTCCACTTGCCCGAGCCCCTACCTCTCTGCTCCATGTACAAGTGTTGAAAGTGATCGCTTGTTTAGCTTGGCTGGACATGTGATAGATGAAAGGAGAAACCGATTATCAGGTGACAAGGTAGAGATGCTTCTGTTTGTGAAGAAAAACTTGCCATTAATGCTCAAGTATACATATGCTGGCAACAAAGAAAAGGTGCTTTGTGTAACGCTTTACACAGAGAGGCCGGATAGCCTGAATGGTTGTAGCCAGGTGTAAGCAAAACTCACGTATCTGATATTTCACAGTGGTTTATTATCAGCGTTGTCGATCCCCCGCACACATGGGGCAGTTTGCAAAACACTCCACTAACAACTGCGTTACTGAAAATAAATAAAACAGGGCAAAGAGCAACAGAAATATAACCAGGCTTTACATGCATACATGAGATGATCACAGCTCGCGCTCCGTCTACAGACTGCCCACTCATCAGTGAGGGAGTAAGAGAGAGCGTTCCGCCTTAAAGGGGCAGTAACTAATTCTACTTGTTACACTTGTTATTTAATTAGTAGTCTCTGCACCTATTAATATTTGGAAGAGTATTGTACACTTCAGTTTTGTTCATAGGCTTGTAATCTTTGGACTTTTGTGAGACGAGTAAAAAAGAGAAAAAGGTCAATTTATAAACACAGTGGAAAATGATATCTGTTTTGTTTTATAAAGCAACTCATTTTCAGTTAATTGTTATTTCTACCTCTTTCCAGTCACAGAGCTCTTTATTTTGAGAGTTGTTTAAGTGAGAGAAGATCCTGTAACTTACTGCAGTTTGGGGGAAATTGTAATGTTTAATAATTCTTTTATTATGAAAATAAAGTTTTGCACTGAAGAAAAGTAGATTTTTGTTTGTATATGCTGTCAATTATAGTTCTTAGGAAGAAAATCGGAATCGGCAAAAATCGGTATCGGCAGGTCACACTTACAAAAACATCGGAATCGGCCAAAAAAATTGCAATCGGTGCATCTCTAGTTATAGCCCCAATACAGGTACTGCTCTCATAAAAACACAATTACTTTTGTTTCTAAATATAGCTAAATATAGCATCAAACAACATATGTGATCAAAATGAATATTGTAGTCAGAGTTATTGCGCTTCCTTTCTATTGCACGCTGTTTGATTGCGTGCGCGGACAATCAGTGAAGTTTAACGGAGACCCGCTTGCTGTCAGGACGAGGCTTTATGTAAAATGGAAATACTGGCCTGAATTTCTAACATTTACAGATGAGGATATAAACGTGAAAATGTCATTCCTGCGCTGAAGAAATCATGTCTGGGACACATTAAACAGCACACGCATCTGTCGCGGCATCTGACACGACAAGCCACGTTAATACACTTACGAGTTTGTTTGAAGCGCTTAATATAAAACAGTCTCATGTTTTGGACAACCTGGATCGTGCACTCTTCCCGCAGCAGCTCACTCTGTGACCTCCGCTGTTTTTCAGATGTGTTTTATTCATAGAAATGCGTTTTTCACCTCGTTGTTGATTATTTTAATTATCGATTACTATCGATTTTATCGATTAGTTGTTGCACCCCTAGTTTTTAGAAAGGTTTTCACTGAGATGTGTTTGTCAATCCGTAGCATTTCTTGCATGATGATTGTATTAACTATTGCAGTCGCCACACGTTTTCCATTTTGCAGTGTAAAAGCCCAACTGTGGGCTGCAAAAATGACAGAAACATGGACCTAGTGTAATCCCAAACCTTTTATGTTGTATTTAGACACCCTTAGCTCATCAAACATTATTTACAGCTAAAGATTGTGTTTTGTGTTTATCAAAATCTTTGTCACATCTGTACAGGAACCTTTACCTGAAATTAACCAAACGAAACTATTGCTACGGTGTTGGCCAAATAGGCAAACCTTATATTATACGTTCATAATGCAATAATAATGATTTATGATTTCACAATATTGTATAAATTACCCCTTTTTTTAAAAACTTGTTCGTAGGTAGCAGTTGAACCTAGCAAGCTATCAAGATGCATATTCTGCCACTTAGGATGTGTATTGCATTAACTACCTTTGCATTAACTATTTATTTTTGGGAATGACACCATGCGGTTCTCAATAACAAATATCAACCTCGTCTATCTGAAATTCTATTTATATAACGCTTATTGCGTAAACATATTCCTCCTAGAACAGCAGGTCTGACCAAAATAAAACACCTTAGACAAACAGCCTATTTTTTTTGACAGCGTGTAAGATACTGTCTCATGTCGTCCGTTTAGAAGTGTTGCTTCCAGAATGAAATGAAATGCCGGTGGCAGTATGTTAAAATGTCATCACAGCAGGTTGTATAACCGATTTTCAGGTCAGGCCTATCGTCAGATGTAGACGTGTTATTTGTTTGCAGACACAGGCAGCGTCTCAGGAAGCTCTGGAGCAGATGAAGGCTGCTAATGAGGCGAGTCAGAGAGCTGAGCTGGAGCAGCGCATTAGGGAGCTGGAGGCCGACCTGAGTCGCGCACACACCACTCAGCAGGACAGTCTTCTGCAGAGAGATTCCAGCCGCACAGAGCTCGAGCGCTACAGACAACTCTACACTGACGAGCTGAGACTCCGGAAGAGCCTCGCTACCAAGCTTGAGAGGTGAGCCACACACACACACACACAAACACCTTCACTGTTAGAAGGTTGTTTTAGCATACAGGTTGCTTTTTCTTGTAATGCAAATCTAAATATTGCATTTTGTGATGTGTTATTTTGCTCAGTTATTGTTCTTGCCAGTCATACCTCTGCAATGCTGAGCAATTCAGGTCCTTAAATGCATTGCTGCATTGCTATTATGTACCGGAATCAGTTATCTGCATTGACATTTTTTCACTGATATTATTTTTCTTTTCAGGTCTAATGAGCGGCTAGCGGAGGCCAACGCAAAGCTACTAAGTGAGAGGCAGCGCAGCAAATCTCTCCTCGGCGGCAGTATAATCAACGGCAGTCTGGGAGGACCGTCTCTGGACGCACATCCCTCTCTGGGCCGCCTGGGTTTGGGAGCGTCTCTGCTCAGCCCCGTGGGGGAACAGCACACCAACCGTGTGGAGGCCTACCTGGCAAAGGTAAGCTGGAACAGACTCGAGCTTTGGCTTTTGAAACCTTTTCTTTTTCAGTGTCATTACAGTGCATATTTGTAAGTAAGGAATTGACAAGTCCTTCCTTAGACAGTTATCAGATAGCCATCTCCACTCTTCAGCAAGTAAAGCTTTTCACTCCTTTCTACATCACCAACTAAACACTGCTCTTCCACTTTTCCTTTTTCTGTCACTCCTTCGTTTTTTCGGGTTTCCTGAAGACTGTGCACGCATAACCTCTTCTGTTTCTTACTTCTTCAGCTCCTAGCTCAAAAGTCTGTCTCTCACCTGTCCTCTCTTCAGCCTGATTCATAAGCAGGTGTGTAGTTGGGTGTAACTCACTGCTCCAAAAAGCATGCCATTGCTTTCAAATGAGTTATTCACTAATCCGAACGTTAGCGGTTAAGTTTGACAAACATTTTGAGCGTTTTTTTCAACTTTCATATTGAACACTGATGGAACTTAACATCAGATGTACTGTATTGTTTCCATCACATGCGTTCATTTCATAGTAATGTGCTTGGATCCTTATTTCAGGGTTTATACTAAATCTTATTTGAATCAAAGATTTAACTCGGTCCCGAGCTCAGGAAATCCTTTGACCCTCCATCCATAGATTATAATAATATGGTAATGTTGTGAAAGGTTTGTTTTTACATTATCAAAGCTTATTACAGCAACCAAACTTTCAGCCTGCGCTTTTGCCCTATATTATGAGGTATGCAAAATAAAAGCAGATAAATGATGCACATACAGTAATGATCTATTTTATCCACCTGCCCTGTGTAGATGCAGTCCGAACTGGAGAAAAACATATCAAAGGAGCTGGACTATGGTGAGCGCTTCTGTTTACGTGCATCAAAGAACATTGTCCATCTTCACTATCATCGCACCACTTATCATATATAATTCAGTTATGACTGTACAGTTATACGCTTTTTTAAAACAAACTCAAACAAATCAGTTTGTGAAGCCAAACTCCTCCAGCTGAAACACATCTGTAATCTTGGTTTCTTTCTGTCAGGCACAAGCGAGCTGGAGGGTGCCTCTACCCGGATGTCTCCAGTGGGTTCTGCTTGCGGATCCCAGAAGAATCTCAACTCAAATCTGATTGTGGAGCAGCAGGACCAACTGAGCAGAGCCACCCAACAGTACCTGGAGGTTCTCAAAAAGAACTACATGATCTGAAACTTTTCACACTAGAATGGGCCAGTGGGACTGAGTCCTTAGCACAATAAATATGACTGAAAAATTCTTGACCTTATTTTTGAAGTAAAGGTGAATTGTGTGTGGAGAAAACCACTGTTACCACTTAATTTTTACAGTTATAATGCTATTGGTCTAGTGCTGTAAAATAACCGTTACAGCCTTCATGTGCAATTTCTCCTGGTGCTTGTTCTGTCTGTTGTGAATCTTCATTGAAGTATTGGCAACCACGTTGGTACAAAAATAATGGTCAAAGGCATGCAAATAAGCTTTGTGACAGAGAGCACTCGCTCCATACAGAGACTGCAGAAATTAAGATGTAGACCAGACAGGAAAAATGGATAGGGATATGGGGAAAAGGACACTGTAGACAGCTGTGACCACCACAAGCCCAATAAACTTGGTACACTAGCACCAATAAAAGGCCAAAGTCTAAACACTAACACTCCAATATTTTATGTGTTACTATTTTTATCTATGATACATATCTATGACAATGCACTTTGTACCTCAGATACTCAGGAGCAAGAATAAAACTTTTTAAAACGATTAAGTGGCCGTGAAAACTATAGCGGTTATGTAATAAATGGGTACATGTAGAGTGCTGCTACATTTTTATGCCTGTTACAACTTAATGGTATTTTGAATGTACACTGATACAAGTTTATATTTGTACATGCTGTTTTGGAAGCATTGGATTTAGTACCATGAATATTATCGCCAGTCAATCATGATGGTACAGTCTGTGCTGTTGTGCAATATATTTGTCAACTTTTGCTTTCATTTCTGAGGTTAAAAGATTTGACTTTTTTTTTTGTGTTAATGGTTCTTATATTTTGAGACAAAACTAGAATATGATGACCTAGTGACTCCTCTTCCTTGTAGCACTGCATCATGCGGTATTGTACGGTACAGTGGGTCAGTGTGGTGTGCTTTTTGTGTCCATTCTAAGCACTTCAGTATTGCCATGTTTTAAGAACAGAAAAATTAAATGGTTTTAAAATAAAATAAAATAAAAAAGATTTCAAACAAAACACAGCCCCACGTGTGTTTGTTAATGAATTCATTAATTATCTGACTGATCTGCAAATGGAGATGATACTTTGTTATGCAAAATTGCTCTTAATACCTGCAAAGCATTTTATTTTTTATTAAACCATTTGACAAAAATAAATAAATTACTAAAATAGAAAACGCATCTGAAAAATCCACAATACACATTTTTTGCCACATACCAATCACAAGTCCTCTGTTCTGCATGGCTGTTGCCTACATGTCAGTGTTACACAATAATGATATTGAATATTGAACCAATCCATCATAATCAATCAATACAACTGATTAACTCACTCCTCCCTTCGTGAAAATTTATATTAGGCTGCACTGAAAAGGCTAAAAAAAAAAAAAAGGGCAAGATTTTCCACATTTTAAAATTCAGCTGAATCTCAGTTCATTCTCTAGTCCGTATATCTTTGCTTTTAGGCTTTTTAATTCGTCCTGGATTTTCTTGGTGCGGGCGTTTGACTGTCGAACTTCATGCAGGATGGCCAAGTCCTGATCTGGCCCCACGTTAAGAGTCACCTAAAAAAAAAAAACGGAATGGATTGTCATGATTTACATTTACATAAGATTACCTGAGATCAAGTTAATCCTGTGTGTTCTACAGCTCCGAAAAAGCACAAAATCCCCCAAGTTATGTAGACTTTTTTTTTTTTTTTACAGTTATATTTGATTTATGCTCATAAGCACATCACTGGTGAGAATATTTGAGCAGCAGTTAAGTAAAATACTACTTCAGCTCTTTCCAAAAGTACTTTCCAGAAGTTATATTATTTGAATTCCAGTCAGCTAATAATTCAAAAGGTTTATATTACTTGTTAATTATTTATCATTTGCATTATTTATTATCTATATATATATATATATATATCTCTTATTTGCTCATTATAATACGTTGTTTCTCTAATAGCAGCTCATGCACAGTGAACGATCTAATATAATCTAAGGCTATTACTAGACGGATCTAAAAATACATATTTATCAAAGTATATAAAAAAAAAAAGTATAATCATTGATGTGCTGAGGTTTTCTGCAAGATGTTTAATTACATTAATGGAAGGAGTCTTGGGTGTCAGTGCTTAGTAAGTCAATTCTAAGTAAAAGTTTTTCACTTTCCAGTTTCTCAGTAGTGAGAACACAAGTGTCAAGTAGTGAGTTAGTGAGTGAGAGTGAGAGAGAGACTGATGAGGGAATGGGGTTTATAGCTGCAATGAGGTAAGTGATAACAGGAACTAACTTAATATTGCAGACGTTCCACAATATTAAATGTAACTATAAACGATTAAAAGATGACGTGGCTCTTTACATAATTTTAAAAACTGTAATTGTTGACAAATTGTGGTATAAGAGGAATAAAACTCTTCAGGATATGCCGTTATTGGAAAATAATCAACTTTGCATCTGGCTACATTACACCACCCAAAAACTGATTATTTTCCTATAACAGGAAATGTTATATTTATAACATTATATAGGCCCATGATGTTTTATTCCTTATGTAACTAATCGCTAAGCCATAAAAAAAAGCACTACAACAGGAGCTAAAATAGCAGTTGCTAAGAAATCTAAATTTTTTATGAGCTCACAGATGCGTGAAAAGGAGAGAGCTGGTCAACAGATCATCTGTAGTGTTCCAGCGACCTCTCCTGGGGGGTTAATGGGACATGATGAGACGCCTGCAATTGGCTAGTGCTGCTGTGACCGACTTGTGAGAGAGAGTATGCCATCCCTCCCACCCAGAGAGCACGGCTAGTAGTTACACTCCCTTGACTTCCTACAGTGACATCATTAGGATTTGAACTCACAATCACCTGATGATAGGGTGAACGCTTGAAATCTATATATTTTTTTAAATAATTCCCAACACTGTTCATGTTCGCTAATTACCTTAAAGAGCTGCTTCTCCACATCTTTGAGTTTCTGTCGCAGATGTTTGATGTCAGTCTTGAAGCCTTCCACCTCCATGGATCGCCTCTTTTCCAGAGCTTCGTAACGCTGAGTCATTAACTGGAGACGCTTGGCCATTTTGTCTGAGCGCTCCTGCACACCCACATATACACACATCGAATCATATGTACACCACTTAAAATTTCATTTAACCATCAAGTGCCTTTACATTTCTTTACTTGCCTTGAAGATCTCCCGGCCTACGTCTCCCTCCTCTCGGATCTGTGCCAGATCAGTCTCTAGACCTACACACTGCTCTCTGTACATGTCTGCTAGCTTATGGGCTTGCTTCAACTCCTCTTGCAGCGCCTAAGGAAGAAACAACAGAGCGACTCGTACATGAGGTCATCACTGACAATAATGATGTTTCCATTTTTTTTGGATAAGTCATGGAATGGACAGACTCCTCCATGATTAAGTGAATGACTGAACCAGGAACAGCCAGAGAGAAGGAAGCATTTCAATGATGTTCTGATATTGCTCATGATCCATGTTACACAAGTGGCCATTTCCAGATGAAGTAGATTTTTCAGATTTTTTTCATTGTAAGAACAGATGATTCAATGAAGTGATATTCATAGCATTTTTTTTTTGTCTATATACAGTTAAATCAGCTTGCTGTCTAACTGGCTTTGCAACAAGCTATTGTGATTAGCCATCAGAATAATGAGTAAAAAAAATTAAGCAGCAACTGTATTATTATTATTATTATTATTATTATTATTATTTAAATAGTCAAATAGTCCATTGCTTTTTATACATGATCCACATTCACCAATACTGTTTTTCCAAGTTTGAAAATAATTTGGAAATTGCATTACATTGCATTACTTCTTCCAGCTAATTCTGCTCCTGAACTCTTCAAAGAGTCAGCTACCAAACTTCCTTAAGTAGGTAATAGGGTTTCCTCCCAGGGTAAATAAACAAGTGGAGGTTGACATTGGTGTGTTAAAATAGTTTTAGGATGCAGACACAGCTTCTCTGCTCTTACCCTGATCTCGTCACGATGCATCTGGCTGCTCTCTGGAGTGGGTTGGGTGAGGAGCAATGGGGTTGTGAAGGCTCTTGGCTGCTCTTGGAAGCTGCGCGTCTCCCTTAGCCTCTCCTGACACGAGTCCATCTCTCTGAGGAGCCTGTCCTTCTCCACCATCCAGCTCTTCTCATGGGCTCGACTTTCAAACTTCAGCTGCAGGAAGTCTCTGGTGCTCTCGTACAGCAAGTTCTGTGTGCGTTGGAGTCTGAAGAGGAGATGAGAAAAAAGTGGATTGAGAAAAGTGTATACAATATGTAGAGAGTCAATTTTCACGAACGCTCTAGGTCATTAGAAAATAAATATGAGGATTTGTCAGAAGGATGGAGCTACTTCTCAATTAATGTAGTGATTCTCTCCTGGTCTCTCTGACGCAGGACCTGCCCCTCCTCCATATGAATTCGTCTGTCCTCCAGCAGGGATTCCACCTGCTCTTTAGCCAGGCGTGTCTGCTCTTCCAGCTGTGTCTGCAGTGCCTCCACCTAGCAAGACCAATCATAACACACACACACACACACACTTCCTGTCATCAAGAAGCCAACACTGTGTTTGAACTCACTCCCCCACTCACTTCTTCACTGTTTACTAGCCTGCTCTTTATAGAGCACTAAATTGACACAGCAGTGAGGGAAACATTGGACTGAATTCACTTGAAGCACAAATGCACACAAGCTACTAGATTTTTCAAGACCATTTTCAAACTAGATTTTTAAAAGGTTCTGATACACACCTGTAATAAAAGTGTCTGATTATCTTTCTTGTACTGCTCAGAGTTTGTCTCATTTCCTCCACTTTTGGACAGTCTCTTACCCCCCTCTACAGGAGACAGATCCAAATGGTGAACCGAGACCAAATTTAGCTCATAAACGTATAATTCATAAGAGAACAACAACGACGACGACAAAAACCTTTAGACGATCCAGGCCTTGGTTTTGCCACATTTCCATACTCCTGGTTTCTGGGTTGGAGTTTCTTTTGTGGAATAGTAACCTAATGAAAAGTTGCACAGGAAACTGATGTTTACCTTTATGGATCTGCAACAAATGTCATTATCGACAGAAATTCAACAGAAATAAAGTGTCGAACCTTGTGTGGAGGCTCTCTGTGAAAATATGTGATCTCGCCTGCATCTGGGCCCACCAGTGCTAAAAGGTGCTGAATCTTCTTCCGGTCTTCAAGCTCTCTAGATAGCAATAGCAGTAGACAGGAGAATTAAATCTTTTCACTTTGGCAAATTTATCAGTCAGTACAACTCAGCCACATTTAGTTTATTGGGTCCTGTATGTTTATACTTTGTAATGTTACTGTTTTGTTATTCATTTTCCGTTTATTTTATCGTCAGAAATTTTTACGTTTTATGTAAAGCTTTTAGAAATTATGAAAGAAAAGGTGCTATATACACTCATGGAGCACTTTATTAGGAACCCCTGTACACCTACATGTTCATGCAGTTATCTAATCAGCCAATTGTGTGGCAGGAATGCAATACATAAAATCATGCAAATACAAGCCAGCAGCTTAGGGTAATGCTCACATCAACCATCAGAATAGGGGGAAAATGTGATCTCAGTTATTTTAACTGCTAATCTCCTGGGATTTTCACACACACAATAGTCTATAGGGTTTACTCAGGATGGTGCAATAAACAAAAAACATCCAGAGAGTGGCAGTTCTGCGGCTGGAAATGCCTTGTTGATGAGAGGTCAGTGGAGAACGGCCAGACTGGTTAGAGCTGACAGAAAGGCTACAGTAACTCAGATAACCACTCTGTATAGCTGTGGTGAACAGAAAAGCATCTCAGAATGCACAACACAGCGAACCTTAAGGTGGATGGGCTACAACAGTAGAAGACCACATTGGGTTCCACTTCTGTCAGCCAACAACAGAAAGCTGAGGCTGCAGTGGGCACAGGCTCACCAAAACTGTACAGTTGAAGGCTAGAAGAACATAGCCTGGTCTGATGAATCTCGATTTCTGCTGAGGCACACAAATGGTGGGGTCAGAATTTGGTGCCAGCATGAATCCATGGACCAAACCTGCCTTGTGTCAACAGTCCAGGCTGGCGGAGGTGGTGTAATGGTGTGGGGAATGTTTTCTCGGCACACTTGGACCTCTTAATACCAATCAATCATCGCTTGAATGCAACAACTTGTTTGAGTTTTGTTGATGATCATGTGCATCCCTTCATGGCCACAATTTACCATCTTCTAATGGCTACTTCCAGCATGATAACGCATTATGTCAAAAAGCAAGTCGTCTCAAACTGGTTTCATGAACATGAACAAGACAATGAGTTTAATGTTCTTCAGTGGCCTTCCCAGTCACCAACTCTGAATCCAGTAGAACACCTTTGGGATGTGGTAGAACAGGAGATTCACAGCATGAAAGTGCACCTGAAAAATCAGCAGGAATTGCTTGATGCAATCATGTCAACATGGACCAGAATGTCAAAGGAATTTTTCCAACATCTTCTGGAATCCATGCCATGAAGAATCGAGGCTGTTATGAGAGCAAAGGGAGGCCTTACTCAGTATTAGTATAGTGTTTCTAATAAAAAGTGCTCAGTGAAGGTAAGTAACATTATATAATAAACTCAGTTGCCCCATACATTTTACTAAAAATGTTCCATGATTTTTCTGACATTTTCAACTTCCAAAAATTTCCATATACCTTCCATTTACCACGATACTGAAAATATAAAAACACTCGCACAATTTAGCACAGAGGTATTGGATTCACTCCCTGGGCCCTTTTCCTGTACATGTTATTCTCTAAGCCATTTCTTGCATATCTGTTTATTTTAAAAACATAGCCACTTTAAAGTGTGATGATATTGGAGATAATGAAAAATCCCATGACTATTCCAAAACCTAATGGATATTTTGTCATCTGCCAAAACATTTTTTCAGCACTTTTTTTTTTCCAGAAAATGTCATTTTCTATGACTTTTCAGCATTTGCAGAACCACAGAAATCCTGTAAATTGTAAAAACTAAATTCTCACTTGATCTTAAGGCGGTCGTTCTCAGCATACAGCCGAAGAGCCTGTTCTCGCTCCTGGAAGAGGTAAACCTGCAGGTCACTCAGAGCCTTCTGCAGTTCTGCTATCTCCTCTTCCCGCTGACGCACTTCCCACTGCAGCTTGTGCTACAGGAACATACAGAGGTTTAAACACACAAGTGCACAACCGCAGAATGAAATTTTGTGCTTCGTGTTGTGAGCAGTCCATATTAATACACCAGTACAAATACAAATGCAAACACACAGGAATGTGTACACACATTTCCTCACTGTTCTCACTGTAAAGGCCTACCTGGTCCTCTGTAGTGCTCTTATACTTCTCAAGCAGCTGCAGCAGGTCATCGTGTTCTGCATCAAACTGAGCCACTTTCTGTCTGTAAAACTCCAGCAGCTCACGAGATGGTCTCAGATAAGCCAAGCGCTCAGAGATGGGAGGCAGCGGGGAGTCAGTCTCCTGCATGGTCTCACAGCTAATCCACACAGAAGATTAAAGAAAGAAGAGTAAGGTGTTAACGGCATGGTCTTGATATTCCAGATTTTTTTCTGCAGCAAAAAACATTGAGTTTAAGCCAGATTTGTACAAACTACATTATAGTAGAGATTTAAAAAAAAAAAAAAAAAAAAAAAAATTAGCAAAAAACTTTGTAAAGCCAGATTTGTAGAAAAGTTCTACTATGTTGTGAGGTGAGAGAAAAGTAATATCTTACACAAATCATTAAAATAATTCAAAATGAATTAGATTATGTAACAGTGACTGTCTGAAACTCATTTTATGATTAATAGTAAAGAACCACAAAAATCATCTTGCCACTTTCAACGAAAATTCTAGCTTAAAAAAAAAAATTAATTAGTCTTGGACCGTTTTAGTTAAGTCCAATAACTTGAACAGGATAAACGAGAGATTTTACGGTGCATTCAGTCGTCTAATTATACCTTAATAATCTCGACACTCATTTTCCAAATACCACCACCTGATTGGTTAAAGTTTCAGTCCCTGATCACGGAGAGAAAGTGAGTGAAAGCTCTGCTCTTAAGATACACTATATGGCCAAAAGTATGCGGACACCTGACCATCACACCCATATGTGGTTCTTCCCCAAACTGTTGCCACAAAATTGGAAGCACACGTTTGTATAGGATGCCTTTGTATGCTGTAGCATTGCAATTTAGCTTCCCTGGGATTACGAGGCCCAGAACATGCTCCAGCGTGACGACGTCCCCGTGCACAAAGCGAGCTCCATGAAGACGTGGTTTGCCAAGGCTGGAGTGGAAGAACTCGAGTGTCCTGCACAGAGCCCTGACCTCAACCCCACTGAACACCTCTGTGATGAACTGAAACGCTGACTGTGTGCCTCGCCTCACTAACGTTCTCGTGGCTGAATGATCACAAATCCCCACAGCCACGCTCCAAAATCTAGTGGAAAGCCTTCCCAGGAGAGTGGAGGTTATTATAATTGTAAAGGAGGACTAAATCTAGAATGGGATGTTCAGCAGGCACATATGGATGTGATGGCCTGGTGTCCACAAACTTTTGTCCATATAGCGTATTGTCCATATACAGTCCGTGTGGACTCCTGAACACCTACCCTTCTCTGACACGCTGCCGTGTTGGTGAATCCATCACGCTTCTTATTGCCTGGAAAAACAGGAAATAGCACAATCAAGTACCAAGTAAAACAGCTAAAGGAGTCCAATGTGTATTAACGTAACATACTTTATATTCAGTAACATCAGGATTACATACCGGTTAATAACTAAACTGTTTAGGAAATTACACTGAAATACCCGAAATAGAGTGTAGATATAAGTAATGACTGCAAGGTTGCGTTAAATTAAGCCTTGGGGTGAAAACAGGCAGTGTAAACTTGTGTAAACAGCGCGAGCGCTTCTTAAATACCGCGCGGTTGTCAGGCGGCAATGACGCAGCGCAGTGACGGGAAATTTAAACACACAGAAACCGTTTGTGCTACACAGGCCAGGCAACTAGCTAATTTGTTTCAGTAGCCTATTTAAATATTTATATACATGTATTATATTTACAACCTATAAGTTGACTGCTAAAATAATTTTATTCAAGCAGCAATAACCAGATAATTAAACGTTAGTCAACTTAAAAGTTACCGAGCTAGCATAAAGAGTAGTGACCGTTATTAGCATTGCAAACCAAATTGCTGGAATATAATTTTGATTATTGCATGTTGTTAAAAAACAATGCGCTTTATTGTATTTCATTATTATTTTGAAAACTAAATTAATTTTTTACCTGGAACAGGACACAAATTCGTGCTTTTATGTTTTGTTTTGGTTTTTGTTTTTTTTTTTTTGCCCGTAATCCGGAAGTTGATCAATGATCAGGGTAAACCAGTGGGCATCAATGCTGCGCCTTTTATGCGCAAAAGACGTAGCAAGAGTTTTAGGTAGTTGTGTCTGCTGATGTTAGCCGACGGAATCCTCGCCATTTATGTATCGTTAATAATCGGTACTTGGAATACTGTTTGTGGACTAGGACCGTCTCCTGTTTTCTGTAAATAAATAGTTAATGCCATTAGGTAGCAAATTATTTTATGCATTCTGTAACTATGGTTAATCTGGATAACTAGCCCGACAGAGAGTTAAACTAGTTTAACCAGATTTTTAGCAGCTGAAACTAAAACCTATGAAGTGTTATGCACTGAACAAGGTAGTTGTCTAGTTACTGCATCGTGACACATCAAATAAATGGTAGAGTTCATTTCGCGGTTGAACATGTTTAAATTCGGGTGGCAGGCTCTGAAATTCAGCAGAACGGCGCAAATACGGCGCTACAGCAATGTAAGTTGACCCAATCATCGACTTTTCTGTAAATCTCTTGGTGTGCAAGTTAGAGCATTCTTTCCTGGTGGTGCTTAAAAAAAATAACGGTTGTAATAAGTGTTGTATGCGAGAGAACCGATAATGAATTATAATGACGGTAGTCATGGAAGCGGTATTGTTTCAGTCTGTTTATTTGGTTGTTTGCTTGAACGCATGCGCATTTCAACACTACTAACACTTCTAATATACCGGCAGTCAGAACTAGAAAGAGCCGGCTGTGTGTGGATCAGGACACGCCTGACACATGATCGTTGACATGATAACATCATCATCATAACTGATTTTTCTGTCTCCCCAAAGTACACAAATAGTTTAAAATGAAAATAAAACGAGTTCTCTTCTACTGAGGGATGTTTCTGGCCATCACCCCAAATTAACTCCATTCGATTATTAAGACTTTTATGGAAGCTCTGAGAGATCATGCATTACTGGCTATTTTTTTCTCTCTTTGTTTTCTCGTGATCACAAGATAACAACTGTGTTTTTGTCGAGATCACAAGAAAATTAAATCGTGATCACGAGAAAACAAGAAGAGAAAAAAACAAAAACACATGGCTTCTTAGGGCTTCTGTAGAATATTTTAATATTTTCATATTTTCCAGCAGCATCATTTCTTGAAACTGACTGATCTGTTTTTGAATACTGTTTTTTAAGCCTTCCCAATGCAGTCACAACTCCTTTGGTCTGCTTTTCGACATTGATGGGGTCCTGGTCCGTGGAAGAACCCCCATTCCAGCAGCCAAGCAGTGCTTCAGGAATCTGGTGGATGGAAATGGAAAATATAAAGTCCCGGTGGTCTTTGTTACCAATGCAGGGAACTCTATCCGGCAGGCCAAAGCAGAGCAGCTCTCTCATCTGCTAGAAGTAGAGGTCAGTCTTGCAGATCAAAAAAGTGGTACCCTGTCCAAGAAGTCAACATTCATCTGTTAATATTTTTTTTTTGTTATTGTTTGTTTGTTTGTTTTAGGTGTCACCAGATCAGGTCGTGTTGTCTCACAGTCCTTTACGGGTCTTCAGTCAGTTCCATAAGATGTGTGTGTTAGTGTCTGGACAGGGGCCGGTTGTGGAAGTTGCACAAAAGTATCCTTAAATATCTGATCATTCTGTTTATCGTCAACAACTTTGTGTTCCTGTTCATATTCATGTCACCTCAGTCAAAATATGCTGATGGTTTGTGCAGCAGTAATTTGAAATAAAACCTTGACCTTTTGACCATAGTGAGTATAGTAACTCTGCATTTGTATTCTGTACCTACAATTACATTTATTTATGAAGTGAAGTGAAAAGTGAAAGTGACGTGTGAAGATAAGATAAGATGGTAACCCATACTTGGAATTTGTCCTCTGCATTTAACCTATCCAAGTTAGTGCACACACACACACACACACACACACTACAAACTGTGAACACACCCGGAGCGGTGGGCAGCCATTTTTGCTGCGGCGCCCAGGGAGCAGTTGAGGGTTAAGGGCCTCGCTCAAGTGCCGAGCTCATGACCTTACGATCAGTAGCCCAACTTCTTAACCACTGAGCTACCACCGCCCCCTCAAAGCACAACTTTTTAGTCACTGGCAGACAATCATTACGTTGCGCTGCAACTACCACGGCATAATAATTACTGCTGCTGTTTAAAACAATCCTGGCATTTCTTTTGAATATTTGACTTTAACAAAAACCAACTCCAGTTTAGGTTTTCAGAACGTTGTCACCATTGATATGCTACGAGAGGCGTACCCTCTACTGGACGTGGTGGATCACAATCGCAGACCCAAAGATGTGGTGAGGAATGAGATTTTCATTAATTCAACAGTTTTCACATGATGGATAGGGATTAAAACAAAATTAGTTTTTCGATTTGTTTGAAGACTTCATTCTTTATTCAAAAAACAAACAGAATGTTTATGGAATTGCAATATATGTTTGCATACACATATCAAATGGCTCCTTTGCAGCCCTTTTCCCATTTCTTACACACTATGAATTCATTTATGCATGTAAACTCAAAAACTTATTGGGAACATTTGAATAGGAAAACAGTTAAACATGCCCTCACTTGCAGTGTTGGATGAACTGAAAACTTGTAATGAACTGGTCTCTAAGTGTGAATTGTACACAAAATATATTTTTAGGTTCCTCCATCCAAGGACCTCCAACCAATTGAAGGCAAGTGTTATTACTCCAGTTTAATGTTCTGTTTTATCTGAATTTGTTGCCTTCACTTTGAGTTCCATTTTGATTTCACTAAACACTTTCATTTTCAGCTGTCATTCTCTTTGGTGAGCCAATCAGGTGGGAGACCAACCTTCAGCTGATTGTGGATGTTCTCCTGACCAATGGGAAGCCAGGAAATGCTGTGACATCGCTGCATTACCCACATATCCCTGTGCTGGCCTGCAACATGGACCTGTTATGGATGGCAGAGGCAAAGAGTCCTCGGTCAGTCCCCCCCTTCCCCCTTTTCTAGTAATGAAGACTTTCATTTAAATTGAAATTAAGAGTATGGGCCATACTCTCTCTCCCCTGTCAGTCACAGTGACACTAGCCAATTGTTGGTGTCTGTGAGCTCATTTATGCATAAGAGGGCAGATAGCGCTTTCCTCTGAGTGTGTTATGCTGTCCAGTGATGCAACATGAGCAGCAGTTCATAAATATGTGGTCGGCTGGCCTCTTGTCTCAGAGGAAGCACATGTTAGCCTTCACCTCAGGGAGAAAATCCCAAAAAATTTAAATGCATATTTTTGTAAACACAGGTACAATTCTGTGGGTATACTTATTACTTCTACTGGGTGTCCCAAAAGTCTCCATATATAGGGGACTGTGTTTGTCAGCACCACGTCGGTTGTGCCTTCGTCAGTGGTGTTCGTGGACGTCCACTTCTCGGTTGGTCCGCAACATTTCCACTCTATTTGAATTTGTTAACAAGTTTGGTGAACGTGTCATGTGTGATCTGCTTGCCATGTTTCCTGTTGAAGTCCATCGCAACCTTGCGACAGCTTGAGAATGATTTCAATACGTTCTTCTTTTGTCAAATGATTTTGGAAGACATTTTGCTAAAAAGAGTTAATTTCCTCTGTGTATGGAGACTTTTGGGACACACTGTATATTAATATCACATTGTGGTTAACACTCTTATTTAAAAACATCCAAAAATCCAAAACCTGGTATCAATGACTACTTTATTTGATTTGTTATTGCTGTTTAGATTCGGCCATGGAATGTTCCTGTTGTGTTTGGAGAGCATCTATAAGAAGATCACAGGTTATGATCTGCAGTATGAGGCTCTGATTGGGAAGCCCAGTGTGGTGACCTATAACTATGCAGAGCTGCTGATCAGACAGCAGGCAGAGAAGCTAGGCTGGACAGAACCTGTCCAAAGACTGTATGCCATTGGGTGAGTTAAGGCCTTGGTGTACTTCTTACAGAGACAATGTTCACGTGATATAATTGCGTCGAAAAAACACCCAAAAAATCAAAGACATTATGCGGAGACTTTGCTTGCTGTGTCGTGCTGATGTCAGCTGTGTGGACAAATACACTACATGACAAATTGTGTGATTGGATCATTAATACACAATAGCCAAAAACCAGAGAGAGTATGTGAGCTTGTAAAAAAGCAAAGGTGGTTTCAGCGTCTTTGTCTGAAAGTATATGGAGGCCTTTAGGATTAATTTTGCTATTGATAAAAAAGGCCTTTGGTTTTATGATTTGCTTTTTGCTTTGTTCCTTGATGCTGTGTTCATTTGGATGATAAAATGAATGATCATAAAAATGCAGTCCATGTTAGCCTCTTTCTGATCCCTATCATCAAGCTTGTTTTATAGTATTATGCACCTTTAATGATTTCCTCTAACAAATTCATGTCTCCCACAGGGATAACCCCATGGCTGACATCTATGGTGCAAACCTCTATAACCGCTACTTGCAGTCAGTGCACCATGCCAGGACTCAGGTACATGCACAAGGTGGCTCAGCCAGTCACGTAGCAGGTGATATCCACTATGAAACAGTAGATGATTCAAAAAATTCAGGCAAGGTGATGGTCGGGGGCTCATACGAGCACCGTCTACCTGAGAGCTGCAGCTCCATCCTGGTGTGCACAGGTGTCTACAACAGAGAGCAGCAGGAGCTTGCCCCCGAGCAAACGGTCACAGAGCAGCACATCTTCCATGGGCACCGAGATTTCCGCTTCGATCCAACCCTGACCCAGCCTTCTTTTGTAGTTCAGGATGTATTCGAGGCTGTGGGGCTTGTCTTCCAGCAAGAGGGCTCTAGTCTGGAATAATCCAGAGGCTTCTCGGGCTATCATAAATACATACAGACAATTAAAAGAACAAAACTGAACACCTCACATATATGGAAACCCTGCACATGAAGAAATGCAGTGCACCTCCAGGTCAGTAATGTATACTGTAATGCAAGACCCTGAAAATGACTAACAATAGCTATAAAATAGGATAATGTGCTCCTTTTTTTGGAATTTGTAGAAATTACAAATAGAAAATGAACTGTTTTTATTGGTAATGTATTAATAAAGCCATATTTTAGTTGGAGAAGTTCTACTTATTGTGTTTTAAATTAGACATCATGTTTACCGTATTATTTAAGTAAAGCCATGATGGTTTTAAGCGTTGTAATAATTTCCCTATAAAACAATTTTATTGTTTGATGTAAAATGTTTTGTTACTATGCTGGCATGCAAATCTCCATGTTATTTTAGGATTTAAAAAAAAAAAAAAGATTATTTTATTTGATGAAAAAAAAAAATGTTTTGATCATATTTTTTGCCATGGGCTGTTTTAAAATGAGTTGTTTTTGTTTTTAGGCAAAATAAAAATAAGACATTCAAGGTGTAAGTGTTTTCAGAAAGTTCACAGCCATAATGATGATTTTTCCACTTTATTTCTCATTAACATGGGAAAAGAACACAAAAAGCTTAAGTTAATTTATAAGTTAATAACTAAGTTAAACCATCATATTGCATACAATACATAAATGACCCCCTGTGCACTGTATATATATGTGACAGCATGTAGTAAGTATTTGAAAATGGAGTGTGTCTGTAGCCATTTCTCCTCTGAATCAAAATTCGCTGTACTAATGCAGGTTAATGCTTAGAGCTTGGGCTTTTAGAAGTCTTAAAGTGGTCTCTGAAAGAACACCATTCCTTTAAAACCCAATATTTCAGCAGTCACAGGACTTCTTCTCTAGGGACTCCACTTCATCGATCGAGTGAGTCTCAGAGTATAGAAGGAGATTTGGGGAATCTGACGGGGCTTCCTGTGGGACTATGCCTCCATTTCGTACTATCAGCTCCCGTGCCATTAGCTCAAAAGCTTCTTGTACGTTATGGTTCACCTTAGCAGATGTCTCCAGGGCAGCTAGAGCACCCTTCTGTTCAGCCAGAGTGCAGGCATCCTCAAACAACACCTGTCGGTGGGGCTGCAGGTCACACTTATTACCTGAAGAGAGAACAACAAAATGGAAGATGATATTTTAATTGGACATTTTGTAAAGTCAAAATGCCCTGAAAACAATTCTGTATAACCTTATACATTCCATATAAAAGAAAACAACATTGCCTGAAATGTTAGAGCTTATGAACTTTTACAGAAAAGTTGTCTGTTTATTTTAAGCTCAAATTCCACATTTTCTTTTGTTTTCAATTACAGGAGTGATCACTAAGTTGTGGGCCCTATATTATACACAAACTTAATGGATACCTTTTTGTAACTTAAGTAGAACCTCAGGTAATGTGTGTTGTGTAGGTCATCATGACACAAGTATATGGCCATCAAGTATGAATGAGTACTAGATTTTATACAAGAAAAAGGAAAATAAGAATGATCTGAAGATGTATTTAAAAGGCACTGGTCACTGTTTTGCAGAAGCATCCGGTCTACAACCCCTGGTAAAAATCATGGAATCACCACACTTGGAGGATGTTCACCCGGATGTTTTACTTCGTAGCAAATAAACAAATCACAGATATGACACAAAACAATTTTTGTTGTCAAAAAAATGTAGCTGAACATTCAGCCTTCATGAAGCATACCTCAAACAAGTTAAATTAAATTGTTTTAATTAATGGCATATTTTTTTCCAGATCAAGTAGAGGAAAAAATGATGGAATCACTCAATGTTGAGGAAAAAAATGATGGAATCACCTTGTAATTTGCAAGGCACAAGTCTAAAAATGCAGATTAGTCTGCAGTTAAAAGAGAGTGCTTACAGACCTTAACCTTGGACTTTTTGAAAGGAAAATTGGCCCCAACAAGAGAGCTGTCAATTGAAACAATGGAAATGATTATAAAACTCCTTCCAGAAGGAAATCCAACACGGAGTGTGGCAAAAGATGTTGGTTGTTCCCAGTCAGCTGTGTCTAAAATTTGGTACAAATATAAACAAAATGGGAAGGTCATAAAAGGAAAAATATGGGTCGACCAAGGAAGTGGATGGCAAATGTCAGGATAAAAAAAAAAAAAAACTCAAAGAAATATGCCTTGAAAATAGAAAAATAGAAATGGAAAACAAATGAAAAACAAATGGGTGGAAACAGGAGTCAATGTTTGCAACAGAACTGTAAGAAATTGGCTGAATGAAATGGGATTTACGTATAGAAAAGTGAAACGAGAACCAGCACTACCACCTAAACAGAAGAAAACAAGATAACAGTGGGCTAAAGAGAAGCGATCATGGGGTGTGGATGATTGGATGAAAGTGATATTCAGTGATGAATCACAAATCTGCATTGTCCAAGGAGATGATGCTGGAATATTTGTCTGGTGCTGTTCTAATGAAACGTAAAGATGACTGCCTGAAGAAAACAATCAAATTTCCCCACTCATTTATGATATGGGGTTGCTTGTCAGGTGAAGGACCAGGGGAAACCTCAACAGTCAATATACAGGTGTACACTGAAATTTTGGATACTTTTCTCATTCTATTGATAAAAAATAGGCTTGGTGATGATGAGGTTATTTTTCAGGATGATAATGCATCTTGCCACAGAGCAATGAGTGTTAAAGCTTTTCTTCAGGAAAGCCAGATCAACTCAATGACATGGCCAGCAAACAGTCCGGATCTCAATCCGATCGAAAATTTATGGTGGAAATTTTTTTAAAAATTGGTCCATGACAAGACTCCATCCTGCAAAGCTGATCTGTCAACCGCTATCCGAGAAAGTTGGAACCAGCTGTATGGAGAATATTGTTTTTCATTAGTGAAGTCTCTGCCTCAAAGAATTCAGGCCGTCATAAAAACCCGAGGAGGAGCAACAAAGTATTAATTGTGATTTTTTTGTTGATGATTCCATCATTTTTTCCTCAACATTGAGCGATTCCATCATTTTTTCCTCTACTTGATCTGGAAAAAAATATGCCATTAATTAAAACAATTTAATTTAACTTGTTTGAGGTATGTTTCATGATGCCTGAATGTTCAGCTAGTAAACAAAAATTGTTTTGTTAATTTGCTACGAAGTAAAAAATCCGGGTGAACATCCTCTCCAACAAGGTAATAGTTTGAGGATTTATTTGAGGCTTTAGTTCCAGAATAAATTTGTGACTGCAAACAAGATATTTGTTCCATACATTTGGTATTTGCCACCCATCCATGTATATCTTTGCAATACTGTTTTAATTTTGTGGTTCACATGTTAAATGTGTTGTAAGCATCAGTGTGGTGTGAGGGGTCCTTAGGAATGCCTCAAGGCTAAGACAGCATGACCCCAGTGGTCTCATGGACTTCTGTTAAAGTCATTTCTGACACCATGTCTTACCCAGTAATACACAATGCCAAAGTTGAAAAAAAAAATCCAGAAATTATAAAGAAGAAGGTGATTTAAATCTGATTTAAGTCTGGGAAGGGTTACAAAGCTATTTCAAAGGCTCTGGGACTCCAAAGAACCACAGTGAGAGCCATTATCTCCAAATGGAAAAACTCAGCAAAGTAGAGAACCTTCCCAGAAGTGTCCAACCTTCCAAAATTCCTCCAAGAGCACAGCAACTACTCATCCAAGGAGTCACAAAAGAGCCAAGGACAACATCAAACTACAGGGCTTTCTTGCATCAATAAAGGTCACTGTTCATGGCTCCACTATCAGAAAGACACTGGGCAAAAATGGCATCCATGGAAAAGTGTCTAGGTGAAAACCACTGATAATGCAGAAGAACATTAAGGCTCATCTGAATTTTGCCAAAACACACCTTGATGAGCCTCAAACCTTTTGGTAAAATGTTCTGTGGACTTCTCTAAAAAGTCTAAAGTGGAACTGTTTGGAAGACCCGTTACATCTGACATAGACCAAACAAAGAATTCCACAAAAAGAACATCATACCTACAGTCAAGCATGGTGGTGGAAGTGTGATGGTGTGCGGATGCTTTGCTGCTTCAGAGCCTGGGCAACTTGCAATAATTGAGGGAAACATGAATTCTGCTCTCTACCAAAAAAATCCTAAAGGAGAATGTCCGGTCTTCAGTCTGCAAGTTGAAACTTAAGTGCAACTGGATTATGCAGCAAAACAATGATCCAAACCATATGAGTAAGTCCAGCTCTGAATGAGAAAAACACAAAAATTAAAAGTTTTGGAGTGGCCTAGTCAAAGTGCTGACTTGAACCAACTGAGATGCTGTGGCAGGACCTTAAACGGGAAGTTCATGCTCGAAAACCCTCCCGTGTGGCTGAACTAAAGCAGTTCTGCAAAGAAGAGTGAGCCAAAATTCCACCACAGTGCTGTGAAAGACTGATCTCCAGTTATCAGAAGCGTTTGGTTGCAGTTATTGCTGCTAAAGGTGCCACAACAAGATTTTAAGTTTAAGGGGGCAATTCGTTTTTCACATGGGTGATAGGTGTTGGATAACTTTTTTTTGCGTCAATGAAAAATTGAAAACTGTATTGTGTGTTTACTCAGGTTGCCTTTCTTTTATGTTGTATTTCATTTGAAGATCTAAAACTATTTAGTATGAGATATACACAAAAACAGAAGAAGCCAGGATAGCAGCAAATACTTTTTCACAGCACTGTATGTGCTTTTGAACATCCCACTCCAGATTTAGTCCCCCTTATACTGCTATAACACTCTTCTGGGAAGGCCTTCTACTAGATTTTGTGGCTGTGAGGATTTGTGGTCATTCAGCCACAAGAGCATTAGTGAAGTCACTGATGTTGGGTGAGGAGGCCTGGGGTGCAGTCAGTGTTACAGTTCATCCCAAAGGTGTTCAGTGGGGTTGAGGGGATTGACATACTAGAACAGGTTTGGGCCTCTTAGTTCCAGTGAAGTGAAATTTGAATGCTACAATTATACAAGTCATTCAAAACAATTGTGTGCTTTCAACTTTGTGGCAACAGTTTGGGGAAGAACCACATATGGGTGTGATGGTGAGGTGTCCACATACTTTTGGCCAATTGTAATGTTAGTTTCTTCTTTTTTTTTTTTTTCTTCTTTCACCTAATACTTTGTGTGACATTTGGGGGTGGATCATTGATGCATCAAGGTCATCAACAATGACCTAAAACTCACAAGTGAATCAAAAACTTAATTGTTTGGACAATTAATTTTGGAATGACCAAACCAGAATCTGCAGCATGACCTGAAGAGGGCAGTTCATGCAAGAAATGCCAGAAATAATGATGAACTGAAGATTTTGTAGGGACCAATGGTCTAAAATTCCTCACTGTTGTGCAAGCCTCATCAGCACCTACAGGAAATGTTTGGTAGAGGTTATTGCTGCTACAGTTATTAAATACTGGCATTCAAATAATTTTTCTACATGTCTTTTTTTCAGCAAGTGCTAGACATTACAGGAAGCAGCTCAGCCATGTCATTCTCTCCAGGGAAGCTGAGAGCAAGCAGTCAACTGAAGTGAGCTAGTTGTTGTGCCAAGCTTAGCTGGGAAGAATAGCCAGGGGGGGTCTGTGATTTTTTACATTTTTGTTACATATGTGGAAATTTAGAACCCACAATAGTAATAAAATAAGTTATCCCTTAAATAGAATGGTTTAATCCAAACATCAATAACTCAAAAAAGTATGTCTATAAATAATGTCATCTTGGAATCTGTTCTCTCAGTGGAAGGTTCGGGAATAGAAACCACTATGGCTCTAATATTCATGAAATAAATTTGTACTGCATGGGTCTGTGGAATTTATTTGACAGTTAATGGGGCCTCTGGCTACAAAATAGCGAGGAACCCCTGCTATATCTTACCAGTTAATATTATATCATGGAATTCCTAGACCAAGTCCTGGTCTGGTCCTCTATAGACTTGTTTGGTATGGCATTCATCATATACAATAAAGTAATTCACAATTGACTGCAGCAAAAAAGTCCAATATAATCCATTCTCACAAATGCCTTCAAAACAATCCACAATGACTTTAATGACATCTTCAGACTTCAAGACTTCAGACATCAAGGATCACTGTCCTCTTTTCTCACGTAAAATATATCACTCATTTATATTTGTTGCCAGTCCAATAAGCTTCACCTGAGGTTCCCCCAAGTACATAAACACGGAGTAATAAAATACAATAACTCGTACCTATAAGTACAAAGACTACATTGGAAACTCCATACTGTTCTACTGCATGTATCCAGTGAGGTAGTGAGTCAAAGGTGGAATGGCGTGTCAGGTCATAAGCGATCATAGCCCCATGAGCACTGCGATAGTAATTCTGAGTGATGGTGCGGAAACGCTCCTGGCCAGCAGTGTCCCATATCTGCATCTGCAATACACCATAAATCTTTCATACAAATATTGAACAAATTATAGCTTTAACAACATTTTGCAGGAGGATCCTCCAGAAACAGGATCTGACTCTCATAGTTCTACAATAATTAGCTACCAGAATCCTGGGACAACTAATGTGGCAAATATGAGCAAAGAAGGCTGTGAAAATGGTCTTTATTGACCTTTTGATAAAAATAAATAAATAAAAAAAATCACTGCTCTCATTGATATCAAACAATTACAAATAACACAGGTTTATCAAAAAAAAGACTTTGTTAAATGTGTGTGCAACACTGTTGGCACCCTTTTAGTCAATACTTTGTGCTGCCTCCCTTTGCTAAGATAACAGCTCTTAGTCTTCTCCTATAATGCCTGATGAGATTGGAGAATACATGGCAAGGGATCTGAGACCATTCCTCCATACAGAATCTCTCCAGATCCTTCAAAGTTCGAGGTCCATGCTGGTGGACTCTCATCTTCAGTTCATCCCACAGGTTTTCTATGGGTTTCAGGTCAGGGGACTGGGATGGCCATGGCAGGACCTTGATTTTGTGGTCAGTAAACCATTTTTGTGTTGATTTTGATGTATGTTTTGGTCATTGTCCTGCTGGAAGGTCCAACCATAGCCCATTTTAAGCTTTCTGGCAGAGGCAGCCAGGTTTTCATTTAATATCTGTTGATATTTGATATATTTGAGTCCATGATGCCATGTATCCTAACAAAATGTCCAGGTCCTCTGGCAGAAAAACAGCCCCAAAACATTAAAGAGCCTCCACCATATTTAACCGTGGGCATGAGGTACTTTTCCATATGGCTACCTCTCTGTGTGCGCCAAAACCACCTCTGGTGTTTATTGCCAAAAAACTCAATTTTGGTTTCATCTGACCATAGAACCCGATCCCATTTGAAGTTCCAGTAGTGTCTGGCTTGAGTTTGTTTTTGAATGAGAGTAGAGGCTTTTTTCTTGAAACCTTTCCAGACAACTTTGGAGGCACATTTTTGGAGACTTTCTGACCCCAAGACACAACTAACTTCTGCAATTCTCCAGCTGTGATCCTTGGAGATTTTGGCCACTCGAACCATCCTCTTTACAGTGTGCTGAGACAATATAGACACACATCCAGTTCCAGATTGATTCATAACATTTCCAGTTGACTGGAACTTCTTAATTATTGCCCTGATGGTGGAAATGGGCATTTTAAATGCTTGTGCTATTTGCTTATAGCCACTTCCCATTTTCTGAAGCCCAACGACCTTTTGCTGCACATCACAGCTATATTCCTTGGTCTTACCTATTGTTATGAATGACTAAGGGAATTTGGCCTATGTGCTACCTCATATTTATACCCCTGTGAAACAGGAAGTCATGGCTGAGCAATTTCCTGTTCCTAGTCACCCTGGTGTACTAAAAACAAAAAAGTAAAATATCAATGGGAATATACTTCAAATATATTTTTCTCATATGAATTCATGGGGTGCCAATAATTGTTGCACACCTATATTTAACAAAGATTTATATATATAACTTTTTTTTTTTTTTTTTTGGATAAACCTGTTTTGTTTGCAATTATTTTATATCCATGAGAGCAGAGTATATTTGTGAATTTTTTTTTAACAAAAAATCAGAAGGTTAAAGACAATTTTTCACAGCCTTCTTTGCTCATAATTACCAAGGGTGCCAATATTAGTGTAAGGCACTGAACATGATGACCTTCAATGGGACCTGTAGGTGACAGAACACTATTCATGTCATATAAAGTTATAAATGGCTTCAAGACAAGCTTTCCAATCAGTAAATACCTCTCCTAGTATCTTGTATGAAATAAATCAGTTTTGCTAAAACAATTTATTATTATTTTATTAGGTACTCACCTTCACCCTCTTGCCGTCTATATCCATGGTATGCACAGTGAAGTCTACACCAATAGTGTTATGCTGTTTGTCTCTGAACTCTCCAGACTTGAAGCTGTGGATGATGCATGTCTTTCCCACGTTGCTGTCTCCAATGAAGATAATTTTAAAGAGGAAATCACAGGCGTCCTCTTCCTGTGCTCCTGTGGACTGCGTAGTCATAATCAGCACCAAGATTGTAACACACCAAGAGCTTCCACATTCGACTGATCCCTGTAGGTTGCTTATAACTATTTAAATGGCTCTTCACTCTTCAAAATGAACAGTGTTCAGAATGGTATTCTATCATTCTGATAGAAAATGGGATCAAGTTCTCCTTTCAAAAATGAATAAAGGATTGAAAAGCACCTCTACATCTAAAATATCTAAAACTAACTACTATGAACTACGAATAGATTGTATGAACTGATTGCTGCTTCTCCTTTGTTTTCTCTTCCCTGCTTAACACGAACTAAAATGTCAACAAACACACCCCTACCTGTCCTGGTAGGTGAGATTTCCATTTGCCAGCCCATTTGCACCACTGCATCTCCTGTAAATGTTTTTAAGCAAACTCTGGTGACCAGAGTGACACTTTGACACGTCTTTTTCCTCGTTCACTTTTTAACAGGTATTTAAAATAGGCAAAAACAACAGTCTCACCTTGCAAAGTGAAAACATTAATACACACACACACACACATTTTCAATTTTAGTGTCTTGGGAGGTGACCTTTGGACGGCAAAGCAGTATGTAAACACGTAGCTCAGTGAAGCATGCCTTGTCTCGTTCGAACAGCCTTTTGTTCTTATACACCAAGCAGGAGCTCAGCTTTCACAACTGCATTCAGTACTGAGACCGAAAATTACAGTAGATCCTGACTAATCAAAGTTGTCCATTCAGTTTTCTCTCCCACTATAATCTCCTCACACCAAACACATTCAAGTAAACATACAAGTGATAACATTATTATTATTATTATTATTATTATTATTAACATCCTGCATTGAAAGCATTGAATCACTGAAGAAGAAAAAAACAACTTAAAGCAAGAACTGATATATTACCTTTGGTCCCAGAAAGTTTCCTTATGTAATAAGTTATGACGTTAATGCTGTCTGAGTGTGTAAGACCCTCTTCGCATTCATCCACAAACCCACCCACCCACAGACTTGTGTCGTCAACACAGTTCACAGTGCCACAAGGCACTGCCAGACACTGGACAGTACACAAGTGTGTGAAATGAACATCTGGCTTTTACTTTAGAACGCTAAAAACGTTCTTGTGCCCACACAAATGAAAAAATCTGCTTTTTCTGAAGATGAAAATGATTTAGGACTAACATATGCTGACAAAAACTAACATCAATTTTGCTGTATCATTGTCTACTGAACTGTATTCCACTGAATACACACCGCTTAGAGCACACAGGGTATTTGTTGAGACAGAGAGATCTTTGTGAGAGAAGTGTAGGAGCAAGCCTGTACGTATAAACAAGAATAAAGACTCATTAATTACTAATCCCAGCAAGTCACATACCCAGCAAGTCTTGTTTTGGTTCCTTGGAAACTCTTACATGAAACCAAACATACAGTGTGTGTTGACATTGAAAACTTGGATTTTCCTATCCTTGCTTATGCAGTAGAATTTTATGGGGGGGGGGGAAGCCTCTTCAGTTTAAAAAAACAACAACAAAAAAAAAACATACATACATACATACATATATATATATATAAAATTTAGTTAATTCAGTTATAAAATCACCACATTTGTGTGTAGTGTCAGTGATGTGGAAAACTAGCCTGTGAGCACTATAAGCCATTGAACACTAAATCTATGCAAGATCAGGACCACAAGCATTTCTAAAATCATCCTCAAATATATGTACATTTGTACAATTTTTTAATAGTAAAAGTTCCATGTTTGATATTAACCTGAGAATATCACAGTCTTTTGGATGCAAAGCTGATCTTGTCTTTTGTATTGTAAGTGAGACATGGAGTTGAGCGATATTTCGGCGGACCTGGCTGTTTCCTCTGTGCCAAGTTGTTCCTTGGTGTTCTGTCGTTCTGGGGAATGTGAATGGGCTTCCATGGAACAGGATTCACAAAACTGGGAGCTGGATAGTTTAGATTGTCATAGCCACCTGAAAACAAGAAAAAAGGTTTCAGCTTCTATTGACACAAACGGAAGGGAAGGTGTATTTTTGACTAAAATGACTAAACGTTGAAATATACAGATCTGGATAAGATCATCTAAATATTTCATTTCCAAAGAAAGCTGTTTTTTTAAGAGAGAATTTTCCACTTACCAGCTGAACATGCTGATGACTGACTTGTATGTCTTTCTTTGTCCTTTATGCTTTTAAGCCACTCTTTAAACTTCTCATCTGCTCTCTCTTTCCGTTCTCTCTCCTCCTCTTCTCTCCTAGCTATTTCTTCCTGTTAGTCCAAATAAATAAATAAATACAAAGTGAAAATAGTTCATCTTGTGTACGTGAATAATTTTAAACGCCTCTATGAACATACTTGCTCTTTCAATTTCCTTTCCTTTTCCTCGTGCTTTTTCTTATGGAGCCACGCGTTATATTTTTCTTGGGCTTTTTTTTCTATCTCCAACCGTTTCTGTTCTTCACGGAGCATTTTGTTTGTTTTCTGGGACTCCCGGCAAAGCTTTTCTTGTTTCTCCTGGGAAAGAAAAATTTGGTCGCTATTAAGAAAAGTATAACATAATCGAACAAAACACACCCCGACTATGGGGGGGAAATGGAATTAGTGTTATTTTCACATTAACACAGCTGAGAGTGTGCTCATTTTTGGTAGGGGCAGAACAATACACTACAGTCATAATTCGATTCAATTCACAATAATGACTTTGAATCAAAATTTGAATGATGAAAACAATGCAAAACAATGTGCACAAATAAATGTATAAATTCTCCCAAATATTATGACTGAATAAACAAAGTGTCTGATCTAGGGAAAATGATCGACTCAAACAGAATGAGCTCTGTAGCAGAAACGGAGCTCCAAAGTTGGCTAAAATGCCATTTTCTTCGGCCTTTGGTGTTGTTCACAAGCTACTGAAGAGCTCTATTTAACAATCATAACGTGGTTGTGTAACAGCATAATGTATAATGCACGTTGAGCGTTGCAATCCGAAGCTATCAGACTTTCGACAATTGGACTATCGAAATCATTGTCATGTTCATGAAACCACTTAGAGACGATTTTTTCTTTGCGGCGTTAACGAGCCCAAAGTGTGCCGAGAAAAAAAACATTCCCCACACCATTACACCTCCAGCAGCTGGACTGTTGACACAAGGCAGGTTTGGTCCATGGATTCATGCTGTCGGTGTCAAATTCTGACCCCACCATCTGTGTGCCTCGGCAGAAATCGAGATTCATCAGACCAGGCTACATTTTTCCAGTCTTCAATTGTCCAGTTTTGGTGAGCCTCTGCCCACTGCAGCCTCAGCTTTCGGTTTTTGGCTAACAGAAGTGGAACCCAACGTGATCTTCTACTGTTGTGGCCCATCCGTCTCAAGGTTTGATGTGTTGCACGTTCTGATATGCTTTTCTGCTCACCACAACTGTACAGAGTGGTTATCGGAGTTACTGTAACCTTTCTATAAGCTCCAACCAATCTGGCCGTTCTCTGTTGACCTGTCTCATCAACAAGGCGTTTCTGTCTGCAGGACTGCTGCTCACTGAACGTTGTTTCTTTATTGCACCATTCTGAGTAAACTCTAGAGACTGTTGACTGTGAAAATCCTAGGAGATCAGCAGTTATAGAAATATTCAAACCAGCTTGTATGGCACTAACAATCATGCCACGGTCAAAATCACTGAGATTACATCCCCCCATTCTGATGGTTGATGTGAACATTACCCGAAGCTGCTGGCCCCTATCTGCATGAGTTTATGCACTTCTGCCACACGACTGGCTGATTAGATAATTGTATGAATGTGTAGGTGTACAGGCGTTCCTAATAAAGTGCTCTGTGGGTGTATTTTAAACTTGATGGGGTGCGCAGATTGGGACCTCTGGTGTTCAAATGGTGCAACTGCATTAAATGCAGAGAAAAGACGGAATGTTGACGCACAATTCTGCAATGCATGCACATTGTCACATTTTTTACATTTATATTACATTCATGGACTTGTATGGCAAACACTTCATGCTAACAAAATAAAACTGTTAGAGTTTTAGAAAAAAAATCACTGAAATGTGCTGCTATTGGTAAACAATCAACTCTGGGATGGTGACAGTAATGCCGCTTTGAGTCAGCTGGATCACGCAACCTTGCCGTTGATTACTTTCCTACAACATCATGCTTTGTTTTATTCCTCACATATTTTATATGTCTAGTATTTTATTCCCACCAAAATGTGAAAAGAAAGTGAGTGGTACCTGTTCTCTCTTCATTTGAAGCCACTCTTGAATTTTACACTCACTGACTGCTTTTTTTCTTTGTTGCTCCATTTCTTCTTGTTCTTTCTTTTCTTTCAGAGCTTGCTGCTGAAATATATAGTTTACTCATAGCTTCATGATTTTGTTTTAAAGCAGAACAAAAATATATGACCGTATTATTTTACATATTACATTTAATCAAATCACAGAAAAGTCTCTCTAAAATACTGAATGGTCACAGCGCTGTAGTAAATATCCTAATAAACAAAATGTACCTGCAGGGATTTCTCATGCATTTTGATTCGTTCTTCTTTGGCTTTACTCACAAGCCACTGCTCCCATGCACTCAGATTCAGCTTTTCTGTAGAAGTATCTTCTGCATGAAGGGACTCATTCCTAGGGGGAATGATGTTTGCATACATCATACTGCATACAGGTTTAGACAAATTGTTGAACTTATAATATGAAACTAACCAACAAAACATTTGCAAGAATTTTAAGAACATTTTAAGAATATACCTGCTAGGAGTGATGAAGGTGTATACACCTTCTTGTGCTGTGAGAGAGGGGTCATCATGTGGCTGACACTGCTTCAGTGCTTCTTCCTTATCGTCATCAGATAATTCAAAGCTATCGTGGTAAATGGGGGACAGTAGGGAGTAGGTTGAGTCACCTGTCGATTCCACACTCCTGCTTCTCGGGATGCTCCTCGGGACAGTGGATTTGGTTTTGAGTGGAGTTGAGGTAAAACTTTTCGATGAGGCAGACTCAGGGGCTGACATCTCAAACCTGGCAGGACAAGAAATATCAATAGCAACTTCAGTGGTGGGGGATCACAGTGGCTTAGTGGTTAGCACATTTGCCTCGCACTTCCAGGGTTGGGGGCTCGAATTCCACCTTCGCCCTGTGTATGGAGTTTGCATGGTCTCCATGTGCTTCGGGGGTTTCCTGCAGGTACTCCGGTTTCCTCCCCCAGTCCAAAGACATGCATTATAGGCTGATTGGTATTTCCAAATTGTCTGTAGTGTGTGAGCAACTGTGACCTGCGAGAGGGCCAGAGTGCACCCCGTCCAGAGTGTCTCCCGCCTTGTGCCCAGAGTTCCCTGGGACAAGTTCTCTGGGACAGGCTCTCTGGGACAGGTATGGAAAAGGGATGGATGGAAGTTGAGTGGCCATCCACCTCTAAATCGAGTCATGCAAAAGGACCACGACAATACACTGGAACATCAGTGTACACCACATAAACTATTTTTTTTTCTTTGTAGATATTGGTGTGGGACAGATTACACACATATATATATACATATACACACACACCTTTGCAACACAAATGTTGGTTTCTGGGGCACTTTAATGGTCCACAGTATTGAAAAGTGCAGTGTTTCAGTGTTTAAGTTCACAAAACTTAATTAATTAGCTCACTTTGTTAACCCCGTCATGAAGTAAATGATTAATGTGTTCGTATAGTTAGCCATCTAGCAAAAAACAGCATTTTCGCGAGCTTAGAACAACAGCAAACTGGAGTGAAATCCTAGGTAGCTAACTAGCTCGTTAGCTTCTATAACACTCTGGCTATAGCTAACGGTCAAGTTAAAGTTTGTTTAAAAAAACAAACCAAAACGACATACCGGAAGCTATGGCATTATATTCATATAAATGTAACTACGGTGAAATTCTAAAGTTGGACAGCATGAATAACTCACCAGTGTGTGAAGTAAATCAACGGCAAGAGGCTAAGTTGATTTCACGCTGTTTGTGTGCGAGTGCGTTTGCATTATTGTCTGCTTTTTAATGTCCCGCCCCTCTACGCGGAGAACGCACCACACACACGTCAATCATGTGACCGAGGACAGTGATTGGCTCTCTGACTGTAACCACGCACGCGATAATGGAAGCGTCTCTCATAGAAACAAAGCGTCCGTGGATGCAGCAGTGTGAGGATGATAATAGTAATGTTGTGCGTGGGATGAAGTGGAATGTGTACAGTTAGTTTACCCAAATGAAAGAAATTCAGAAATTGTATTAAATTAACTATGAAAACTAATTTTAAAAAAACATAATTGTTCCACAATGTAAAACAGAGAGATCTATTACTGAAGTCACACGTGACTGTGTACTGAGGTTTTGAGCTTTACAGAAGATATGTACACTGATTTCACACCATGCCCTATGATGTCAGTATGTATACACCATCATTTACAGTCAGGTCCATAAGTATTTGGACAGTGACACAATTTTAAAAAAAATTTTTGCCTCTGTACACCACCACAGTGGATTTGAAATGAAGCAATCAAGATGGGAATGAAGTGTAGAAGTTCAGCTTTAATTCAAAGGGTTTAACAAAAACATTGCATCAACCATTTAGGAATTACAGCCATTTTCACAGGCTCAAAAATAATTGAACAATTGACTGATGAGCAGTTTCATGGCCAGGTGTGGCGTGTTTCCTAACAAGGAAACTGGAGTTTGGAGTTGATTCCAAGCGTTGAATTTGCATTTGGTAACTGTTCATAGCAACTCTCAACATGTGGTCCAAAGAGGTGTCAATGCAAGTGATGGAGGCCATTATTAGACTGAAAAAATGAAACAGACCTATCAGAGAGATAGCAGAAACTTTAGGATCTAATCAACAATTTGGTACATTCCTAAAATGAAGGAATGCACTGGCGAACTCAGCAACACCAAAAGGCCTGGACGATCACAGAAGACAACTAAAGTGGATGAATGCAGAATTTTTTCCTTGTTGAAAAAAAAAAACCCTTCACAACATATAGCCAAGTCCAGAACACTCTGGAGAAGGTAGGCGTATCATTGTCAAAGTCTACAATCATGAGACATCTTCATGAATGTAAATACAAACAGATTACCTCAAGATGCAAATCACTGGTAACACTCAAGTACAGAAAGGCCAGATTAGACTTTGCTTTAAATTAAAAAAACTCTCTAAAAAAAAAAAAAGCCTGACCAGTTCTGGAACAAGATTAACTTGTACCAGAATGATGGGGAAGAGAAGAGTTTGGAGAAGGAAAGGGAGGGCTCATGATACAAAGCGTACCACATCATCTGTCAAACATGGTGGAGGAATTGTTATGGCATGGGCATGTAGGGCTATCAGTGGTTCTATATGGAGCTATACTTTCTGCTCAGATTCAGTCAAATGCTGCAAAAGTGATATGACGGTGCTTCACAGTACAGATGGATAATGACCCAAAACATACAGCGAAAGCAACCCAAGGGCTTCTTAAGGCAAATAAATTAAATGTTCTTAAATTTCAGATGACCTCAACCCAATTGAGCAAGCTTTCACTTACTGTAGACAAAACTGAAGGCAGAAAGAGCCACAAACAAGCAGCAACTGAAGGCGGCTGCCATAAAGGTCCGGCAAAGCATCTCAAGGGAGGAAACTCAGCATTTGGTGATGTCCATGGGTTCCAGATTTCAGGCAGTCATTGACTGCAAAGGATTTGCATCCAAGTATTAAAATGTGATTAAAATATGATTATGTTACTTTGTCCGATTACTTTTGGGCCTGTGAAAATGGAGGGACTCTGTAACAAAATGGCTGTAATTCCTAAAAGGTTAATGCTCCTTTTGAATTAAAGCTGAAAGTCTACACTTCAATCACATCTTGAACCATTTCAAATCCATTGTGGTGGTTACAGAGGCAAAATTATGAATTTCTTGTCTTTTGTCCATAAACACATGCCCTTACACAGTCAACCCCTTACACGTCTCTTATTTTTAGCCTGCATGTTACAGAGTAACTTGCTTATCAGTGCTTGATTAAACATTTCATAAATATTTGAATCAACATTTTCCGAAGTATTAACAGGGGGTTCAACAATATTTAGTATTTTAAAATAATCTAATGTATGTATTTGTCTTACGATCTGAATAAAAGCAACAAAAATGTATTATAAAGGTTACAACAGGTTTTTGTTGTTTTTAAATCCAAGTGTACCGATCAAATAAATCAATCTTATGCTAAATAATTACTTATTGCATTTATTGGGGTTATATGAATAAATAAATGAACAGGCACAATTCCTTAAATGCTCTTTGTCATGCTTTTATTACAAGAATTGTGATAAGAATTTCACTACGTGTCATGGGAAAAAATATTCTGATATCGCTAACTGCACAGGTGAAGTTGGAATTATTTTAGAACGGTTTAACAAGATATGGTGAAACCAAGGCCACCGTTGCTCTATAAAAACCCTCACTCTATCCAGCTATAGCAGTGTGAAATCATGGCTCTCCTGTGGATTCTCTCTTGCCTCGCCTTTGTTGGCGCAACATACGGTATGTAACTTTGTATATAGCACTAATAATATTCACCTAGTACTTGTGTTCAAGACTAAAACTGAGGCTATTTGCTATCTTATACGGGCACTGTCTTGCCTATGGACGTTTTCTTTCTAGTCTCAACACTGCTTGATTTAGTCGAGCATCTACATGGTCGCACAGCAGGCCAGAGCCCTTAGGATGATTCACTAAGAGTTTCAGATCATAGTGGCACATGGAGATATTGGTTTAAAAGTCATTCAACGAGAAAAAAATTGTGTCTGTGTGTTTGTGTGAAATTTTAAGGTTGTGGTGTCCCCGCCATTCCTCCTGTGGTCACTGGATATGCCAGGATTGTGAATGGTGAGGAGGCTGTGCCCCATTCATGGCCCTGGCAAGTGTCTCTGCAGGTGAGACTCACCCTCCTGTCTCTTCTGATCTCTACCATGCTGAACTCCATTTTACAATATAGGTATGGATAAGCTGAATGGAACCACGCTAAATTTTCTTGCTGTTCTCTTCTCAGGACAGTACCGGCTTCCACTTCTGTGGTGGTTCCCTCGTCAATGAGTACTGGGTGGTGACCGCTGCTCACTGCAATGTCAGGTAGGGACAGAAATGTATATAGAAGTGAAGCTTTCAAGCAAGTAAAACTATAAAGCAAAATATAATGTAATTTTTGTATTGCAGAACATCTCACCTTGTGGTCCTTGGAGAGCATGACCGCTCCTCTAACGCAGAGAACATCCAGGTCCTGAAAGTTGCAAAGGTTTGTATTAGGTCTATAAAAGTGCATGAACTCATATAATCAGATATTAATTAGCACATATACAGTACTGTGCAATAGTTTTAGGCGCATGCAAAGAAATGCTGTAGAGCAAAGATGCCTTCAAAATAATTAAATTAAATGTTTTTACATTTAGAAAAAAATACAGTAAAGAGCAGTAAACAGTAGTAAATGAAACAAAGTCAATATTTGGTGTGACAAAAAAAAATAAAAATAAATAAAATAGTAGTCTCCGGTACAATTAGTGCAGTTTTATAAGGAAATGAGCTGGTAAGTTTTATTGAGCATCTTGCAGAACCAGCCACAGTTCTTCTGGACACTTTGACTTTCACACTCGCTTCTTATTTTTGCAGCAAAACCCAGCAGCCTTCATTGTGTTTACTGTCTGAAAAGTGTCTCTTACGTAATACGCTGCTTTCTTTAATGACATACAAACATTTTTCTGTAGCGTTTAATTTTGTGCTAGAAAACTAATGTTTGGGAATCTAAAATGTTTTTGTACCGACTTGATAATGTAGAAGTCATAAAATAAAAAAATGTTTTGATCAGAAAATAGTTTCTGGTTCAGATTAACCAGTAAGATAATAATACAATAATAACTACTCTCATTATATCCATTCTCTCTCCATCCCAGTCCATCAGGCACCCCAACTACAATTCATACACCATCAATAATGATGTTGCCGTGATCAAACTGGCCACTCCCGCCCAGCTCAACACCCGTGTGTCCCCTGTGTGTTTGGCTGAGACCAGTGACAACTTCCCAGGTGGCTTGAAGTGTGTCACAAGTGGCTGGGGCTTGACCAGATACAATGGTAATGGAAAGCATGTGATGGGTGTCTTAAACTACACTAGGCTTTTTCTATATCAAGTGAAATTGTAGGCTATTTAAAGACCCTTCTAAGAACTATTTCTGTTTTTTTAGAAGGAATTTCTTCCTTTAATGTCAGCTCTCTCGTTCTATTTTAGCTGCAAACACTCCTGCTCGTCTGCAGCAGGCCGCGCTGCCACTGCTGACTAACACCGATTGCCAGCGTTACTGGGGAAGTAAAATTACAGACCTGATGATCTGTGCTGGAGCCTCTGGCGCTTCCTCCTGCATGGTAACATTGATCATCATTAAAACTTTACCAGTAGCAATGTAGAAAATTAAGGGATCAGGGGTTAGGGGCATAAAGTTTTAAAAAGTTAAAGAATTAGACAGAAAACATTTGTTTAACGTTTACATTTTTTTTTTAGTTTTTAATATTAATTAACTAGTCTGCTTCACCATACTGTCAAGTCAGTCAAGTAACTGGTTAAAACAAAATATCTGAATATGTACCAATTTTTTTAATGTGCTGATTATATTAGGTTTATGTTATTAAAATCAAACTAAATCAACCCCTGCGGTATGTAATATTTTATGAATTAAATGATTCAAATTATAATTTAATACAAGGTTTAATACAATTTAATATAATTTAATACAATATTTCCTGTGGGCTACTAAGACATAAATAACCAGAAATCAAATTTATGCATATGTTTTCTTTCTTTCTTGTTTCAGGGTGACTCTGGTGGCCCCCTGGTATGCCAGAAATCTGGAGTTTGGACCTTAGTTGGTATCGTCTCCTGGGGCAGCGGCACTTGCACTACTTCCACGCCTGGAGTGTACGCTCGGGTCACTAAGCTTCGCTCCTGGATTGATCAGACCATCGCCTCCAACTAAAGCCTTTACATCCAGATTGGCTTCACCCCATTCGCTACACCTGCCTTATAAATAAAGAAGAGATCATTAAAATGCCAATCATCACTTGTTTGCTTATCTTGCCAGCAAATATATCCAACATGCATATACAGAGATATTGGTCAGCACTGTGTGGAAAAAAAAAACAAACCTAAACACTGGATTTCTTAAAGCAGAGCACTACATACTAACAGCATGGACAGTAATACTAGGAAAAAACAAACATTATTTATGAATAAATAATGACAAAAAAGTGGCAAAAATAAATTAGTTTAAAAACAATAAATAAAATGTATTATGGACAATCAAAATAAAATATAGATAAACAACTAAATATACAAATAAAATAAATAAAAGGGTCATTATGGTAAATTGGTGCCTCTATAGCAAACTCTATAGCAAAAAAAAAAAAAAAAAAGTTTTAAACCGATAGCTGAGAGTCATTTTTATCAAATAAACTACAAGAACTACATGCACTCATTAATAAATACAAGGATGCGAATTGTGATTTATAAATAAAAAACTAAGTAATTAAAACAAATAAATAAATAAATAAGCAAACAAACAAATACATACATAAAAAAAAAACAAAAAAAAAAACAGATCCTCTGGTTATTCTTCACTGACCACACTTTGAGAACCATTTC
This sequence comes from Cranoglanis bouderius, assembly GCA_023630585.1. NCBI lineage: Eukaryota > Metazoa > Chordata > Actinopteri > Siluriformes > Cranoglanididae > Cranoglanis > Cranoglanis bouderius. The sequence continues at coordinate 4,108,779 of CM042545.1, forward strand.
TAAGAACATTACACCAAATGGCCAAAAGTGTGTGGACACCTGACCATCACACCCATGTGCTTCTTTCCAAAACTTCTGCCACAAAGTTCAAAGCAGTCCCTTGTCATTTTGAGACTAGACTCCTGCAACATGGCAGTTCTGCCTCTGAGCTCCATTCGACCTCTACAACTGATCCAGAATGCAGCTGCACGACTTGTTTTCTCAACCTTCATGAGTTATTCCACACTACCCCATTGCTACACTCACTCCACCGGCTTCCTGTAGCTGCCCGCATCAGATTTAAAACACTGTTGGTTGCCTACAAAGCCAAAAACGGCCCAGCACCCACTTACCTCAAAGCACTTATCACTCCCCCTCTGCATCATGCTCCCTCCATGCCTCCATCACTGCTCAACTGGTCCCACCATTTCTCAGGGTACAAGGAAGCCATGCATCAAAACTCTTTCCTGTTCTGGCATCTAGGTGGTGGAATGAACCTCTCCTATATGTTCGAACAGCCGAGTCGCTGGCAGTCTTCAAACGACGTTTAAAGACCCACCTCTTCTGGAAGTACTTAAATTATCACTTTTATTAAAAAAAAAGTGTAGTCTGTGTGCTTTCCTTGCTATATTACCTCCCCAACAGAGTTTTACGACTCATAGTACTCTAGTCCGTGACCTAGTGAACCAGTATCAGGATGTATTTATTGATAGACTTCAAAGCACTTCTGTAAGTCGCTCTGGATAAGGGCGTCTGCCAAACGCCATAAATGTAAATTTAAATGTAAAGCACACGACTGTATAGAATGTCTTTGTATACTGTGACATTACAATTTCTCTTCACTGGAACTAAGAGGCCCAAACATGTTCCAGCATGATAATGCCCCTGTGCACACAGTGAGCTCCATGAAGACATGGTTTGCCAAGGTTGGAGTGGAAGAACTCGAGTGTCCTGCACAGAGCCCTGACCTCAACCCCATTGAACACCTTTGGGATGAACTGGAACACCGACTGCTCCCCAGATCTCCTCAGCCAACATCAGTGCCTCACCTCACTAATGTTCATGTGGCTGAATGAGAACAAATCCCCACAGCCACGCTCCAAAATCTAGTGGAAACCTTCCCAGAAGAGGGGAGGTTATTATAACGGCAAAGGGGGACTAAATCTGGAACGAGATTTTCAACAAGCAGATATGGATGGTCAAGTATCCACATCCACAACATTTAGTGCATTGGGATAAAACCTATGAACCAATTGAATGCTGTTTACCTGTGAATTTGTAAATAAATGTGAAATCCTTGCTGAAAAAAAAAACAAAAACAATAGAAACCATCACAGAAATTCTAATGGTTTCCACTACAAATACCATCACAAACCATCAGCTAACCATTAAAACCATTACCATTACTGTTCCTTAATGGTATCCACTAGACATACCATGCCACCAGTAGAAGGCAACAAATTACCAGTAGAGACCCACAAGGACCATTACAGTTTCCATTAAAACCAATACAAATTTTTATGAGGGTTTCTATTTTTTTTAATTTTTTTTTTTTGCAGGGATTTTTAAAAAACTTGCTTCATACAAAACGTGACCCTGTAAAATGCACACTGTGTAAAATAATTTGTCACACTAAAGACGTATTTTCTACGAATTTTTAGATTAATGTCATAATGCTTATAGTAGCCATTTAAAATGTCCCCTAGTGGTACTTAAGCATAGGCTGTGTAACGCCATTTTACTGTTTATAACGTCGCAATGTTTGTAAGGTTCTACTTTCGCTTTTTTATTAATTTGGCTTTTTTACTGCATACTTCACTTTTTAATTTTTATTCGACAGGGGATACATTTGAGAAAAATATTGGATCATCTCAGGAGATATGGCTAACATACGCATGTTAGCGTCTTTAGCCAAGTCCAGGCTCTGGTAGTCCTCAGCATGGTCCTCAGGGTGTCTGGCTAACGAATGGTAGACATCCCAATCTGCAAAAACTCATTTCAGGGAGGTGGCTTGTTTGATTTTTAAAATCAAACAACTGTTCTATATTTATTACACTGAAAAATGAAAGAGGGTCATTTTGGCCCTGAGTGCAGCGGCGCCGTGGCTTAGTTGGTTAAAGCGCCTGTCTAGTAAACAGGAGATCCTGGGTTCGAATCCCAGCGGTGCCTTTTGAGAACAACGTCGTGATGTGTGTTACAATAATTGCACAGATACTATATCTAATCTAAATAATTAGGCTAAATAATCAGCGGGCAAACTCGAAAATAGTATTAATTATGCTTTATTCACTACCAGAACTGTTAAACCATTTTATCATTTACAAAAAGACAGACAACCAGTAAACATGGAAGTATCTCTTCCACTGGAAATAAACTATACAAATAATTTACAGTTTCAAATCTCATTTCAAGACACTGAAAATTCTTCTACATAGGCAAAAATGAGCATGTCTGGAAAAAAAAGTACAGCATAAAGTAACTGACACAGTGCTTGATTTCTGGTGATTTGATATCTCCACATCCCTCCACTTATTACATACTTAACCAGGACATCTGTAAAACAAAACAAAACAAAACAAAAATAATGCTATCCAGTTCAGTGGCTCTGCAAAAATATTTACAGTAAAGGTTTAGGGACACCTTGCCTGTTTCCTGAAATGTCCCAATTGTTTTTACTGACCACAAACACACCTCAAAGTTACACAGGACATATTTGGAGAGGAATGAAGCAGGGTTGGAATGGTCTGCCGTGTCAATCGACCTTAAACCAGTCGAGCTGCTCTGCATGGAGTTAGACCGAAAGATTTTAGAGATGTTTTAGACACCAGCTCCAAAAACCTTGCAGGGTGTCTCCTGCAAGAGACCCAGCAGAGCGATTCTTAAGAATGCCTGGAAATACCGGTTTTATGGAGAAAGTGTGTGCAGTTGTTAAGAGATTTTTGATGAATATGTAGATTAATTTTTTTTTAGTTACTATCACAAATGTGATATAGATTGTAATTTTCACCAGAATAAGCAAGGTCAGTCCTTAAATTGTTATATGCTAATCTGCAAACAAAAAACTTTTGAGAAAGCTAAGTGTCCCCAAACTTTTGATGGGCAGTGTATAACCAAAGAAACATACTTATATTACAGTATCATAACAGGGATCATTGTGGAAATGTGTCATGTGCATAGGTTTAGTGTTATGTTTCCACAAGTGCAGAGTGCTGAAATATACACTCACTGAACACTTTATTAGGAACACCTGTACGACTACTCATTCATGCAATTATCAAATCACCCAATCATGTGGCAGCAGTGCAGTGCATAATATCATGCAGATACGGGCCAAATGTACTGGACAGTTGAAGACTGGAAAAACGTAGCCTGGTCTGATGAAACTAGATTTTTGCAGAGGCACACAGATGCTAGGGTCAGACTTTGGATGCCAACAGCATGAATCCATGGATCCAACCTGCCTTGTGTCAACAGTCCAGGCTGGTGGAGGTGGTGTAATGGTGTGGGGAATGTTTTCTCGGCACACTTTGGGCCAATTAATAATCAATCATTGCTTGAATGCCACAGCCTATTTGAGTATTGTTGCTGATCATGTGCATCAGATTTACACAATTTACACATCTTCTAATGGCTACTTCTAGCATGATAATGCACCATATCTTCAGTGACCTTCCGAGTCACCGGATCTCAAGCCAATAGAACACCTTTGGGATGTGGTAGAATGGGAGATTCACAGCATGAAAGTGCACATGAAAAATCCGCAGGAATTGCGTGATGCAATCTCAAAGGAATGTTTCCAACATCTTGTGTAATCCATGCCATGAGGAATCGAGGCTGTTTTGAGAGCAAACGCAGGCCTTACTCAGTATTAGTATGGTGTTCCTAATAATATGCTCAGTGAGTGTATATAAGGTTTAACATTTGTGTGTAGAGGAATATGGTTCACCTGAAGTCACTATAATTAAAAAATATTATGTTCATGTTGTTTGTTTAGAATGCAAACAGAATATAAAGAATAAACATTAGAATACTTTATATTAGAATAAAATTAAAATTGTGCACATTGTCTCAAGTACTGAGTAATTAACCATTAACAAATGGTTTTAAGATAAGGTATAGGGTATGCAGCTTGTCATGCATCCTGCTTAGTTAGCAAAGCTAATGCATTCCTGAATCGTAGATTTCTACCTGTGCTTTAAAGAGGTAATATACAAGGACATCTCCAACTGCCAAATAGCAATAAATATATTCAGCATTAGCTCTTACAGTTGTGCGCATAAATTTACATACCCCTTGCAGAACCTGCAAAATGTTAATAATTTAAAAAAGTAAAAGGGATCATAAAAATTGCACTTTGTTTATTTAGTACTGCCCCGAATAAGCCATTTCACATAACAGATGTTTACATATAGTCCACAAGACACAATAATAACAGATTTTACACAAATGAACCATTTTACCACCAGATTACATACCCTTGATTATTAATACTGTGTGTTGTTACCTGGATGATCGACGACTGTTTTTATGTTTTGTGATAGTTGTTCATGAGTCCCTTGTTTGTCCTGAGCAGTTAAACTGCCCACTGTTCTTCATAAAAATCCTCCAGGTCCTGCACATTCTTTGCTTTACTATTCTTTACCTGGAGGATTTTTCTGAAGAATAGTGGGCAGTTTAACTGCTCAGGACAAACAAGGGACTCATGAACAACTATCACAAAACATAAAAACAGTCGTCGATCATCCAGGTAACAACACACAGTATTAAGAATCAAGGGTATGTAATCTGGTGGTAAAATGGTTCATTTGTGTAAAATCTGTTATTATTGTGTCTTGTGGACTATATGTAAACATCTGTTATGTGAAATAGCTTATTCGGGGCAGTACTAAATAAAATACTAAATGCAATTTTAATTATCTCTCTTATTTTTTTTCTTTCAATTATTAACATTTTGCAGATTCTGAAAGGGGTTTGTAAATATATGAGCACAACTGCATGTCTCCACTGTTATGTATTTTATGTATATGTACAGGCAACTACCAGAGAAATACCCTAAGGCACAAACACTTCAGGTAATAATTCTGAATTAATCCAGTCAAAATATACTAAAGTATTTCAGTGTATCTTTTTCATGTAAGGTACAGTAAAAACAAGCTGATAGACAATATATCAAATAAATTGTTAGACATGTTTTAAAAGTATTTAAATGTACATCTATGGGAAGTCCACTTGAGGTGTTAAGATAGTGATGTTAACTTACGTGTACCAGTAGATACAAAAAAAAATAAAAATAAAAATAAAAAAAATAGAGAGAGAGAGAGAGAGAGAGATTATACAAGGCTTATAGACATTTGTGTTTGAATATTTACCCAAGAACCCTATTTTGGGGCTTTAAAATAAGAGGGCAACTAATGTTTATCAAAAAACATGATACAATTAAGGTAATAAACAAACAAAAATATAAAAGTCAAACAGGTCCAGAGGCCTTGCGAGTGGCAGAAGACTTGTCTGTCCATTCTATTGGTGTTATGTCTTCAATGGGGTCAACTTGAGGGAAAACCACAAAAAACACTCTCTGACCCAGATATGTGGCCCACTCTGTAGCAAACATAGAGAAAAACAGACAACACATGTGTTTAAACTTTAAACATCAATATGGTTTTCATTACAAATTATATTATCAACAATTGGAGTAAAAAGTACAGTCTTGGAAATATTTACATGAATTTTAGAATTTCTTAGTATTTGGTATGTCTGCCTATTTTAACGTCAGCTGGCATGGACTCCATAAGTCTGTGTAAAAACTAATGATCCATGATTGATTGATTGACTGATAGAGAGATAGACAGATTTTTTTTTTAAATCCCAGATTTAAGTGTGGTCTCAGACGCTATAACCGTATTTATGAAAGGTCCAGCCACATTGATGCAATTTCAATACATATAAATGAATTCCCAGGCAAACATGTACAAATGTTATAGTTTCTAAATGGTTATGATTTAGTCTGCCCTTAAATATATAGTTATTGGTCAGTGTTGAGTTTAAATGTAATAGGGTACTGAATCAAAAACATTTTATTACAGTAAACATACCAATGAAGTTATAGATACACTTTGGCTTGTCTCTCCAGTGCACTCCCAGAAAGTATACAGGTACTCCAGTGAGCATGATGACCAGTCCCACTCCGCAGACCACAGGCTCCGAGTGCAGACTGAAGCCCAGCAGCAGGACCCAGAACAGGAGGTAACACACAGGAACCAACAAACTCACCTTTGCACAGGACACAAGAAGAGATCAGATCAGATTTGCATCTAAACAGATTAGATTATCTGATTAGATGCAATTAGTCAATGGAGAAATTCAAATGGTTCATTAATGTCATTTTTCTAAAAGCGTGTTAAAACTTTAAAAGTGTTACAGTTATGTTATTGTGGAAATGTTCTGCTGTAGATTTTCAATTCAATTTAATTGATATAGTGCTTTTAAAAATAAACATCACCACAAAGCAGCTTTACAGAAATCCAGTTTTAGATTCCTAATAAGAAAGACAGAGGTGGCAGTGGCAAGGAAAAACTCCCATGAGGAAGAAAATTCAGGTGGAACCAGACTCTATAAGGAAGCCATCCTCTTCTGGATAGAGGGATTATAAATCATTACAATATATAGGTGTAGCAGAGTAAAGGAAAACAAATAATAAGTGTGTTGAAAGAATGTTCATTATGAGGTACTGTGAATAACACTCCTGTGGTGAGCACATGATAGTATTTATGACTACAGCAGCAGTTCTTAGAAGGTATAACTTTACAGTATCCAGTATACAACACTATCAGCAGAGTTGAATACTGAGGTGTTTTCTCCTTTGTACATCAATGTGATCTTAGTTATGACACATAAAGAAGCACCTTATTTTCTGAGTAGGGGTTTGTTTTAACGATACCTTGATAGGCCTGTACAGGTTTGGCTTTTTCCATCTGTAGTACAGCAAGCCAGCAATAGTGACTCCATAGGAGAGGTAGTTGATGAAAGACACATAGTTTATAAGGTTATGTGTTTCACCAATGCACATGATGACAATCGTGGCAGTGCACTGTATGAGAAGATGAGAGAAATTGAGAGGAACAGAGACAGGAAAAGAAACAGACAGACAAAGGCAAATGAAAACGTTAGAACTTGCTGATACCAAACGGATGTTAAACTCAACCATGACAAAAACAATATATGAAGTATGTTGTATGATATAGAACAACTCACACAGACAAGCAGGGCAGGAATTGGGGTGCATCTCTTAAAGTGAATCATAGCTAGTAAGCTGGGTAAATGTCCTTCTCTTGCACCAGAGAAACAAAGTCTGAAAGTGCACAAAAACATAGCGCGCGCACACACACACACACACACACACACACACACACACACACACACTAAAACATGTAAATACTCACGCAAAATTAAAAAACATCTACCAGTATGCAAGGATTTTCAAGATCAGTTCTATTCCCTTTTTTTGAATGAGAATAGAATGGAAAGGCTTGAGTGTGATTACAGATAAGAAATCCTACTCCTAAGCTCATTTTGAATAGTTAACTCAGGGTATACACAACCTCTCCCAAACCTCTCCCTCCCAATTTTCTCCTTATGAGTGAATACAACAGTAAAATAAAAATAAACAAAAATAACTTCGATGATGGGACAACCGCCTCACAACTCCAGGGCCTCTGGTTCGATCCTAAGCTCAGGTTACTGTTTGTGCTGGTTTCCGGGTTCTACAGTTTCCTCCCACCTCCCGATAACTTGCCGGTAGGTGGATTGGCTATGATAAACTGCCTCTAGGTGTGGATGACTGTGTAAATGTATGGTGTCCCGTGATGATCTGGTGTCCCATCCATGCTGTATTTCTGCCTCACCCCCAGAGTCCCTGGGATAGGCTCCAGATCCACCAAGACCCTGACCAGGTTATTGAAGATGGATGAATGGTAGTGCTCAGTTCTGATTTCTAGCATGGGAATTTAAAAAAATTTAAAAAATCACAGTCCCCCGGCTATGCTTCACAGACCCCACTTTGAGAATCGCCGCATGACGCTTACACTGAATGAAAGTCACAGAACATCCAGAAGGGGGCATTTCACTACATTCAATCACATGTCTTCTAGGAGACAGAAGTCCTGGGATGACTGAGCTGACCTGGATGAGGTGAAGAGGTAGCCATTGATGCCTCCGAATGTGGAGAGTGCCACGGAGATGGGAATGATTGTGGAGAACATTCCAAGCAGCTTCTCTCCAAATGTCTGTTGGACACAAGTGTCAGAATGTATCACATCCTCAAGACAATCACTAATGAGATGTCAGCTGTAAGAATGAGATGGGGTATATAACTTAATATTCTGGAAATGATGTCAAATCTGAGCAGCTGAGCAGCTTGTGAGAGGGAAGAATGTGTTGTGTACTTACTACAGCCACAGCATTAGAGGACAACAGCTCATCCGGGGACATGGCGCAGAAGTAGGCGATATTGGTGAGCGTGTACACAAAGGTCACCAGTGGAATGGAGATGTAAATTGCACGTGGAAGGTTCCTGATGAAACAACAACACTGCTGTTATAACACTGCACTGCTGACTAGAATATTGTTCAGATGTAAGAAAAAATACAGCAAGATGTAGATATTCAGGGATTCTACCATACAGCTACCATCACTGGCGCATAAAACATCACCCACTGAGAGATTGGGTAATAAAGGGACAGTATGTTTATATTCTTCAATCAAACAGCTAAAGGGCACATTTTGAGAACTAACTGCTGTTGGATAAGCCTTTTCCCAGTTTTTACATTGAATGCCACCAAAAATATTACACAAAATTCCATGAAACCATATTTACAGTATACCAAACTGTAACTGCACCTCATTAATACATTGTTATTTATTTTAAAAGTGAACTCAACCAATGCCAACTGCTGTCATTTTTCCTTGATAACAGCCAATATAACATCATCAATACCTTTATCAAAACATTCAATATGTAAGGAATCCACGCTCACCTCCTGGGATCCACAACCTCTTCTGTGACGTAATTGAGAAAGTTCCAGCCACTAAAGGCAAAGGAGGCCTGAAGGAATGCCAGAGCAATCTGCCCCACTGAAGGTGTCTTAAAAAACTCAAAGGCTAGTTGTGGTGCAAGACCTTTGTAATTACCTGAGGAGATAGCACATTAGATCACTGTTTACATTTATCTGTCTGAGGATAGTTAGATAAAATACAAAAGGATAATCCTTTTCTTTGGGATACCACTTGAAACCTTATACTGGGAGAATTTAGAATTCGAGTTTCCTCTAATTAGATTTGACCTAAAACTCTGAGCCAGGATTTGAGGCTACCGTTTCCATATTCTCATGCATTTTATTAGTCAGAATGCAAATTGTACCACTCTTGTGTAACTGGATTCCTAATTTGGTCTGTAACAATTACTATTTTTAAAACAGGAATGTTTTACTCTTTCTTGTGTACAGTAACACCATTCAGTGGCTAAGGCCAGCACACAGCTAGATCATCATCATTGTACCTGATGTCCTACTTTTCCTACTTAACTAGTCATGTTACCTATTATCATCCATAAGTGAGACCTGTGTTAAATGGTACCTGGCGCCACAATGCTCTCACCTTCGTAGATCTGAAGCAGTCCCACCACTATAATGAGGCCCAGGGCCATCAGCTTCCCCACAGTGAAGATATCCTGGATACGTGTGGCCAGACGCACACTGAAGCAGTTCACCCATGTCAGGAATACTGCAAACACAGTTACACACCCAAACACACTAAAGATCAGATGTCCAAGAGGAAATTGGGGTCAATTGTATATAATTGTATTTGTGCAAATTATTAGAGGATGACATGGTACCTGGACACTTTCAGCCACAAAAAGATGCATGCTAAATTAGACAGGTAGTTAACAGCTATTTCTAGCGATAAACAAAATCTGGACAGTTGTGATATATTGTGATATTTGTAATGATTTAAAAGAATACATCTTCTAAAGTGCAAATGAATTGGCTTTAAAGGCATGTTCCTTTTGACAGGAGTGTATGTGTCAAAGGGCTTGACTGATTTTGAGATGCACTTGATATGAAACACCAGCTTTTATTTTATAGGCATTTTCAAAAGTTGCTACAAAAACAAACAATTTTTTTTTTTTTTGCTTCTGATTTTTGGGACATTTTTCATATACAGTTAGGTGTACACCTTAAATATATGTTAGTCAACTGGAGTTTGGAGTGACAAGGAGAGTGATCACTAGCCACAACCACACACAAAAACTGCCATTTTATCACCTGAACCAAGTGCTCATCAATAAACTTTGTTATTCTAGGACTGTAACTAACTAACCATGTACATTAAATAACCACTGCTAACAGAAATTTGACTAGCTTCCAGATAATGATTAGCGACTGCCTTGTTCCTGGATGCATACTTTTGTGATAACACAGGTGTCTTCTCCTCGTAATGTAAAGAAAAACCATTTAAGAAAAGAGAATGGGGTCCGATCTGTATAAATTTCAGACATTTTCAGTCACCTATTTGCAAGCACCCACACAACAGCTTGTGAAAGAACATCTAATGTCTAATATCTAACATCGCTAATGTGCTTGGATACTTGCTAATAAATGCTAATTGACAAAAAAGTAAACTATACAGAAATCTCTACAATGGCTGAAACTAACAAGGCTTTTTCTTAATTTAGCTGGTTGGCTGGCTGCTTGTCAGTTTGTCTGTCTTGTTTGTTTTATATAACTCTCAGTGTACTCATCCACAAAATAGGTAGATAGTAGCTAATAGTAAAACAGAAGCCTGTTAACATTACTTGAGTAATAGAACTGCACAGGTGACTAGTTACAAATCCAGGATAGCGATATCTACTGCTGTGCTCTCGGTTCAGATCCTTCGGCCGTGTTTGGTGTAGGGCTGCACAAAAAAATCATATAAAAAAAATGATGTTGTTTCCACTGCACAGATGTTGTAATCATTGCACAGATGTTGTACCAAATGCACCTGAAGCACAGCAACTCGGTGAGTGTATAGAAGAAAAAGGGGAGAAACTACACTATGAATGATCTCTAAAATGACCCAAACACCCGCTTGTAGTGAGATGGAACAAGTTTGTCCTAAACAAAGTTTTATGCACTGCATACTTAATTTTGAATGACTAAACAAATGATGATGTGAACACATAGCATTGTCTTACTCAAAACCAGCAGGTGACACTTTATACATAGAGCACATTTCTCAAGACCAAATTACACTGCTGTTGGCAGGGTTTAGCTTTAAAAAAAAAACCAGAGCCATATCACCCTGCAGTTCTTGCCTGGTTTCCCCTCTGAAATTAAGCAGGGTTGAACCTGGCCAGTACCTGGATGGGAGACCTCCTGGGGAAAACTAAGGTTGCTGCTGGAAGTGGTATTAGGGAGGCCAGTAGGTGGTGCTCTCCCTGTGGTCTGTGTGGGTCCTAATGACCCAGTATAGTGACAGGGACACAATACTGTAAAAGGAGCACTGTCTTTTGGAGACGTTGAAAGGTCCTGACTCTCTGTGGTCATTAAAAATCCCAGGCCACTTCTCGTAAAGAGTAGGGATATTACCCCGGTGTACTGGTGAAATTGCCCCATTGGCCCTTGTCTATCATGGCCCCCTAATAATCTCCATCCCTGAATTGGCGGTGGTGGGTGTTCTGGTGCACTATGGCTGCCGTTGCATCATCCAGGTGGATGCTACACACTGGTGGTGTTTGAGGAGATTTCCCCCCATACTATGTAAAGTGCTATATAAATGTAACAAATTATTATTATTATTATTAAACTTGGGAGTACACACTGTGCACTTGGCACCCAAATATGAATAAAGTTTTAAACTAAATAGCAGTTGTTTTTGTTCAGGATTTAATCTATTGTAGTACAAAATGAAAATTTTGTCATTCACAAACATCTGCTAGGAAACTAGGGTGACACTTAATGGTTCATTGACTTCTTGCTCCAAATTCCAGTTCACCAACAGACATTTAAGATCTATGCCTTCTTCCAAGACCAGTGGGAAATGTGCCAAAAGAATTCCAGAAGCAAAAACAAAACCCACTATGAGAATGTGGGAATCCTTAAAAAAAAGGAGGAGTGGACTTGTAATTCTTTCAGCTCATCCATCACTGTCCCAGTCACTCTCTTATCCTACGTTCTCTTTTTCCCCTCTGTGAAACATAAGGTCCCTTTTAACCTCGACTCACAAATTGCTCCGCATCGTAATCGAACAAAAACGGAGGGCAATGAGCAGGTCTGTGAAAAGACGGAGCGCCTCACTCTTTTACAGAACTCTTCTCTCATGTGGGCTCCACAAACAAGAGTAAGTAATTAGAGGTTATGCAATAATCACACGCCTAGTCTTCTCCGTCACAGCACAGTCAAGTGCTCCGCTGTTGTTGCTCACTGCCCCCTGTGAGAGTTTGGCCTAATCAAGAATGAATGTGCTCCGCATGTGACATATTGGCCGTCTACTGTTCTTGTTTTTATCTTTCAGAGTGTTGTTTCTATTCACGGATCACTTTTTTTGAGTTCTCATTACATTGCCACTGTTTCACAGAGTGTAGCTGCTGGAACTCTGGGAAGGTGGGTTGGCTGATTGGTCAATTAGGCAGGTTGGTATTTCTAAAGAACACAGAGCCAAAAAGAGTAAGATTTACTTCTTAGTGCTTCACAGCTTCTTAAGCTGTGCTAATGAGCCAACCCCATTAAGACCCTGAAATATGCCTTAGCATCTTTATGTGCTTCAATATTGAACAAGTAGTGCGATCACATTGTATTCAATTAACACAGCTTGTGTTAATGCAGAATGATGCGGAGAGGTGCGTATAATTATTACATTACTGTCCAAGTGCTATTTAAACCCTTACACGCGTTTTGGTCTTGGTGTCCAGGTTAGTATCGTTGTACGTTAATTACGGTTGAAAGCTTTCCTTTAAACAAATGTTAGCATCATGTCAAGACTCAAGACTTTCAAGACATGTAAGTGTGATGCCTTGAATTATCATTCCACGTGATTTTATAGTGAATTTTCTCCAGACCCTGAACTTCTGTGACTTTTCTGCACTGTTCAGAAAAATGAACTTCACCACAGGTTTTCTACAGCAGCCTAGACACAGCGTGCTTATTTGACTAATTTATCTCCCTGTTACTAAAGAAAATACAGTCATTTATTAATAACAGTCATTAAAAAATACAAGGCCATTTACCCTTGAAAGAGCCAAAGTGTGAAAAATGAATTAAACAAACTATAAGAGGTTGCTTTACTCACATATGCAGACAGTGGAGAGCATACGTATGGCCATATATGGAGGAACGCAGTTGGGAAAGGCTGGCTGAAGGACATAGTTTGAGAAAGTGAGGGCTATTACAGCCAGAGTAGTAGGGTACATGATCAGTACTGCACTCCATAAAAGCAGGAACCTGGAAGAAGGGGGAAGAGGAAAGAGATGGGATATTTTAGGTGTTGCTGATGTATATCGTAACCAGAAGGCCATGAGAACATAATTTCGCTCAGTTAGAAGAAATACTTTGACTTTTACAACTGGAACTTAGGAATTTAAGCTTCTGTTTGAACTTAATGCCTTATTTGTAATCTATCTTACTCTCGTGCAATGTTTCAACATGTCAAACAGCTTTGCTTTACAGCACTGAGCATATGAAGCTTTCTAGAGGAACTGCACTGATGTATACTCAAAAGTTAAAAAAGCAGATTCTAGCTGAAATTTGATGACTTTTTTTTTTTTTTAGCTTACCCAACAAGGCCTCCAAAAATCTCTGTAACGTAGGAGTAGTCTCCCCCTGACTTAGGGATGGTGACCCCAAGTTCAGCATAACAGAGAGAGCCAAGAGCAGCGATGCCCCCTCCTAATGTCCATACCACCAGTGCCAATCCAACAGAACCTGAGTGCTCCAGGACCCCTTTAGGAGAGATGAAGATCCCAGAGCCAATGATGTTACCTGCAGAAAAAAAACTGTGATGTTATACCGCCATGGTTCTCAGAATGTGGTGGGTGACCCCCAGGGATCTGTGACATATAGGCAGAGGGAGTGCAATTTTAATATTTGTATTTCTAATGACATAATGATGGGTGAGATCACTATCAATTACTACTGATATAATTATTAGAGTTTAGCTATTAAACGTATAAGCCTAATAGACAGCTGAATTGATTTAAATGGGTTTAAAGGGTGGCAGTCAGACTAATGTGAATCTACCTGCAATATTAATACAACTTGTTAAAACTGCTGTTAATATGACACAAATTATTTCGATTCTAGATTTTAAGACAGTATAAATAAGACAATTTATTCTGTTGGCAAAAAGTTCAGGATTAAAAAGCCTTACTGCTCCAATGAATACCTTAAAATTTTCTTTACACTGAAAAAGCATCCTAGTTGCAAAAAGTTTCAGGAACCCTACAATAAATTTACAGTGGAACAGATGAATGTAGCAGTTATTTTAGTCTATAAGCTATGGTTAGATTTTAAAATTGCACTCTAATCGAATGCTTAATTAGGCCTTATGAAACAGGTAAATTAAAGAGTATCATGCTAAGCATTGTAACATAGCTGTACTTCAGCATAATTGTGGCAGTTGGCCAAGGCGGACGCTGACTATATACGATGAGGATGACAAGGATGAAATTAAATTAAAGTGATAGATATAGAAGTAAAATAATAGAACTGAAAATCTTTTTTTCTGTTTCTTTCACCTCTCAAAAACATGAATAAATGAAAATGTGAGTGAAATGAGTGAAAATCATTTTTACAAGGAGGATACCACAACACAGACAGTTCTGTTCTTTGGCTGACCTGATTGAAACCAATCAAAATAACTGAAAACTCCTATAATAGAAAGTTACAATATGTAAATGAGCCCTCTATGAAATGCCTAAATGTGTCATTGTTCCCTGTGGGCATCGTGACCAACTTCAGACCTTCAGGTCAATCTTTACCCATGCCATGTCAAGTTTTTACTTATATTGCAAAACCCGTTTTGTCTATATAGTGCAGCAATAATATGCAGAAATTAAGGTCATGTCACCTCAACAAGCTTTTTAGTCACAGGTCAAGTGGTTCATACTGAGCTTACATAACAGCATGTACCAGTAACTTACTGCACTGAGTGTCAGCAGACCAAACTGCCACCAGCAGTAATCCATAACACATGGGGTAAAGCGGAGTGTAAAGTGGAGATGCACTTCCTGTAGTGTACAGATTATATAACTGTACATTACACAAAAGTAACTACTTGCAGTATAGCGACTATGTGCATATGACTTTGCCTATGTGTCCACACACTGGCTGTGACTCACTCTAGATACTATGTTCAAAATAGTAATAGCATTTATCTGTAACGTGGTCACTGTCTGTACCCGATTACTCATGTTTTAGGACTGTGGTGTGATTAGCAAGCTTTGAGTCTATGTGTTATTAACACTATCTGACTTGACAAGAACGCTTGTCTGTGTTTATCGAATGATAATTCTTTTAAGTTTCGAAAACATTTTATTTTTGCTGGCTGAACTGATACTATAATGATGTTGTCTCTCTAGAGCTGGCTATGATTAATAGAGCTAAACCTGCTACAGTATTACCAAGGCCAGGGATTGCATTGTCCCTTAAGGATATTATCTTGTTAACAAAAGCCCTATAATCCACCCTGGTTATATGTAAGCTAATTTGGACTTTTTCAATTGGTGTGACAGTTGGTGTTGTTATGTTTCTGCCATTTGCTTTTGTGTTGTGAACGAGCAACGTAAAATTACTAAACCTGAATGGCTTGTTATCTGCTGGAAACTAATCAAAAGTTGATTCATGAAAATAATATGAATGGCACCACTACTAGTGTACTAATTTGTCATGTTATTTGTGTGTCTGTAACTTATTTGTAACTTCCTGTCGACAATACCACTAACAACAAAGCTCAAACCGGACTCTTACTCCAAACCATCAATCACAGGCCTATAATTAAATAGGTCAGGAGGTGTTCATCTCAATGCAAGAGAAAGTATCCGAGCCTCACACATCTCTAGACAGTTAAACAAAGCGTCTCTGTGGGCAAGTTGAAGTTGACAGTATTTACCAATCTGACTCCTTTCACCTCATAAAATCATAAAGTCATAAAAGAAGTAAGCATTTGTTGTAGCATCCCATCAGCCCGATTCACTACTGTAGCTTATATTACGGTGTAACACCATAAAGCATTAACCTAATTATTAAAATGCAATGCAAAAGAATCCATCCATCCCACTTATCCTACACAGGGTTGCGGTTGAGCCTGGAGCCTATCCCAGGGAACTCGGGGCACAAGGTGGGGGTGCCAACTCATCGCCGGGCACAATCACGCACCCATTCCCACACTACGGACAATTTGGAAAACGCCAATCAGCCTACAATGCATGTCTTTGGACTGGGGGAGGAAACCGGAGTACCAGGAGGAAACCCCTAAAGCACAGGGAGAGCATGCAAACTCCACACACGCAGGGCAGAGACAGGATTCAAACCAACAACCCCGGTGGTGTGAGGCAAATGTGCTAATCACTAAGACACTGTGGACTCTGCAGGGGGGCTGTGCAATGCAGAATAATGCAAATAATGCAAATAAATAAATAAATAGCTCGTGTGACAGATCCTTACTAGATACAGAGATGAACATACCTTGTTGACAACAGAACTTTTTATAGATCAAACGCAGTTGTTTATCAAGCAGTAATCAATCAAAGTAATTAATAAATTGTTCTTTTCCTCATGTTGTTTCTCAGTGCAAATTTGATTGTTTTCCAAACCTCATACCTCATATCTAACTAGGTTAAGTTTCTCTCAAGGAGACTTTATAAAGTTTGTTGTTGTTGTTAATAATAATAATAATAATAATAATAATAATAATAATGTAAGCAACTACGTTACTTTACATTACAAACTAATGTAAAACTTTTGCACGTGCTTTAGCTCACCTATAATGATTGTGCAGGCGCTCAGCAGTCCTATTTCTTTTTTGAGAGTCACTCGCTCCGGGATCGTGTCGCACTTTACCTTTCCGTCTTTCATGGTGCTCGGCTGAGCCTCGGCCTTGTGCTTGGCGTTCCTCTGCCGCTCCGCTCCATGCATTTCAGCGAGCAGCCCCAAAAGCAAGTTCGGCTCTCTCCCTCTCTTGAACTGTTCTCCAGAGCATTGATGCACGGTGAAAAGAAGGCGCATGCGCAGCATCCGTCGCCGTCCAGGACAGAATGCTAACGACTCCTCAGAAGTGAGCGAGTGGAGGACTAGTTGACTGCTTTACATAAGGAAATGGCGCGTGACCAATGGGTTTTAGATGTGTTTTAGATGTGTTTCAACCCGCGACTGATTTGTGGTTTTGTTGTGGGATAGAGCTATCATCTCCAGGCACACACTGATCACAGGACCCATCACTGTCTCCAGATGGAGGAGTGTAAAAATCTGTTGAAGGGGTCCATCTTGTTTACCACTCTGTAACTTGAAAACGTGTTAACCTGCTATTCCACCTGATGCTGAACATTAACCTTTATTCCCTATCCCAGTCCAACAAGACTACTATTAACTCCATCCATGTTACTCTCATGCAGTTCATGAGAGGGCTGAATCCCATACAGAGAAGGTAAAAATATAGAAGAAACGTATAAAGGGATTCCAGGAGCACTTAAGACGTATTTTACAATGAAGCAGCTTCCTCACACCCCTATTCACCCTTGAAGGATCTCTGGCATGGAATTTAGTAAGTCAAGTCGTGAATTTGTGCTGTGGCTTTTCCCTGGCTAACAGCGCCGGTCACACAATGAAGGGCCCTGGATTCAGTTGATCCCAGCCAGAGAGCCTGTTCAAAGTGGAGCTGCTTTGTAAGCCGGCAGGAAGGCCCAAACACTGCCAGCAGTGTGCAGCCCTTAAAGGAAGAAGTCGAGCAGAAAACCAATACATCACGAGAGCCACCAAGGAAAGAGGGAGAGAGAGAAAGAGAGAGAGACCAAAACTGAGGGAATGATAGATTGCTTGAATGAGGGAGTTGTTGAGACAATGAGAGCATACTCACCAAATACCTTGAGTCTAGCGGATCTCTAAAGCACCCTGAATTTATTACAGTTCGAAAATAGGACACACTGAGACGCACGGTATATGGCATCTGTTGGTCAAATTCACCTTACCCAACCAGCAAGACAAATATGTGCAGTCTGAGGTTACCAAAAAGACACCAATACAAGACTAAAGTTTAAATCATGGACTGTATAAAAGTCTACATACTCTCTAAGCGTTAAATGCATAATATTTTTGAAGCTCTGCTCATTTTATCGTCAGCTCCATCTTGCAGGAAAAACCAAAAAGAAATGTTCAAAATTAACTAAATTAACTAGACACATGTACATTATTTAAAAAAATAAAATAAAATCACATGCATTCGTTAATGGTTACTTTCTTCTATTTCATTGTTTCTTTAAGGTGTCCAGTGTGTTAGAACAGAAAAAAAAAACAACTCAAAATCAAGCAGTGCAGGTGTACTTGACCACAACTAGGAAAGACTGCCTAGCTAATTAGGGACCCAGTACATCAGGATTGCTGCCGAGTCAAACCTTTCTCTGTTGTGTACTGTTTACCCTCATTAATGGTCTACTTAATTGTAATGGGCTCAGCTGTTATTGCAGAACAGCAGGAGATGGGTTTAAAAATAAGGAGATGAGTTTCATTGAAATAAGACAGCACGGTGGCACAATGGCTGGCGCTGGTGCCTCAGCGCTTCAGGGTCCCACATGGGTTTCCTCCAGGTTTTCGTTTCCTCCCACCTCGCAAAAACATGCTGGTAGGTGGACTTGCTACTCTTTTTGCTCCTGGTGTGAGTGAATGTTCATGTGTGTGCATGGTTCCCTGTGATGGACTGGTATCTCATTCAGGGTGTGTTCCTGGGATAGGCTCCAGTGCCTTGACCAGGATAAAGAGGTTACTGAAGATGAATGAATAAGCAAATAAAAATTACAGACTACGAAGAAAAAAAAAACAGATTATCCAAATTTTATTAACTGCACTGCAGAACAATGTTTTGGAAATATTCGGCTTTCCAGAATTTAAAAAAAAAAAAAAAAAATCACTTTTCCTTGAACAACAACTAACTATTAAGTTTTTATGGCCTTGGAGTTTGACTATTTGGTTTGCATTAGGTTAGAGTCTTTACATGGCAAAGGGCAGGTAAGTCCTGTGTGAAAGTCTCTGTACAGTGCCATTTGGCAGAATATCATGGAAGTATATCATGGAAAAAAGCCCAGATGTGCTGAGCAGTGGCCTGCCCCACAACAGGCTCCAGCTCCTCAACTGAGACATTGCTGATCTTATGGATGCTAGAGAAGTGCTGGAGTAGGGCCATGGCCTTCACCTTGCCAACCCCAGGGATCTGCTGTACGAGGTTCAGCACCACTGGGTCCAGCAGTCTGGCTTCGCTTCTCCTGCGGAATGGGTTCACCTTGCTCTCCCCATGCACCTGTGGGAGAAAACATTTATAATATGACATTCAGAAAGAACTGTAGCAGGTGGGATGTGATTTAGGAAGAGTCTTATTTGTGAAGGAGGAGATCTGGGACAAGTCAGAGAGAACCTAATGGCTGATGTGACATACCTGATATTTGTTTCCCCAACATGTATTTATGTGTTTCTTCTTCTGTCTAATGTGACTGCATAAGCAAGCTAACTAGGTTTAAAAACAACAATGTCTTTCCCAAATCAAGGAACTGTTATATAGGCTACAGTTTACAATAGCCATCTAATAATATTTTATCAGATTAACTTTGGTTTTTGGGTGGCATTCCAGAAAGATCAGAAAAGTTATACTATAACTGGGATGTACTTATAGTGCTGCTGTGAGTCAAAATGGGATCCTTTAAGTAGCATTTCATTAAAATGCCCATATGATTTTCTGAGAATATTTTCTTTTAATAACTCTGAAGAATGATTTCATTTAAGAATGAAAAAACAAAAGCAATGAACGTATACATTTTACAATATGACTTACAAAATGACTTTAATTATTCTTTTTGGACAGCCCCAGAGATATGCTGCCCTGTGCACAGTCTGTGCACGCTCTATGAAGCCACAACTCACTATGTGAAATATGTTATTTTATTTGTACAGAAATATGGTACATATGTGGTTTTATTTTGGAGCCCATTAAAGCAGTCTAAAACCAAATTGTGCATCTCCCGTTAGGATCACACTAATGAACTTGCTCTTTTTGCAGAGATATACAGTTGCAATCAAAATTATTTAACCTCCATTGCAAATCAGGTTTATTGTCAACATTTACAGACTTTCAGCTGTTTGCAATGAACAAATCAAACAAAAATTGAAATAGTTCAACACAATGAATGTTTCAAGTGGTTTCCCCAAATTCAACTGAAAATTCAACTTATAATGACTTCTCCAGTTTCAAAATTATTCAACCCCTTCATGGCAAGCATCTTTAGTACTTAGTACTTGCTGTTATGACCTGCTGCAAATGAGATGCATAGCCAGACACCAGCTTTTGGTAGCATTCCTGAGGAATCTCAGCCCGTTCCTCATGAGCAATGGCCTCCAGTTCAGTAATATTCTTGGGTTTGCGTGCTGCAGCCGCCTCCTTCAAATCCCACCAGATATTTTCTATGGGGTTCAAGTCAGGTGACTGATGGCCCTGTAGAATATTCCAGGACTACTTCTGCAACCAAGCCTTGGTGGAATTTGAGGTATGCATGGTATTGTTGTCCTTTTGGAAGGTCCAATGACGCCTAAGCTTCAGCTTCCTCACAGACAGCATGACGTTTTCTCCTAGGATTTCCTGATACTTCAGTGAATCCATCTTGCCTTCCACATGCTACAGGTTTCCAGTGCCAGAGGATGCAGAGCAGCCCCAGAGCATCACCGAGCCACCACCATGCTTGACTGTGGACAGAGTGTTCTTTCTTCATTCTTCTTTCTCCAGACATACCGCTGATCCATCGTGCTGAAAAGTTCCAATTTTGTTTCATCGCTCCACAGAACAGAATCTCAAAACTTCTGTGGCTTATGTATATGATTTTGAGCCGACTTTTCTTGTACTTTTGGGCCAGCATTGGTGTACGTCTTGGAGTTCTGGCATGGAAACCTTCTGCGTTTAGTACGTGTCATACTGTGCTCACTGAAACTTCAGTGCCTGTTGCCACCAAGTCTTGCTGCAGGTCTTTTGCAGTCACTCAAGGGTTTTTTCACAACCTGCCTTCACAGAAATCTGGTTGCAGCCGTTGATAGCTTCCTTTTTCTGCCCTGTCCAGGTATTTCATGTATTTTCTGCCCCTAGCTAGTTCAGGTATTTCATGTGTTTCAGCTCAAGCACACCGAGTACAACTAATGAAGCCCTTGATTAGTTGCATCAAGTGTGTTTGAGACAACACCTGTTTTGCATATTTGTGCTGTTGTGAGGGATTCTATTCAGCGGGTTGAATAATTTTGAAACTGGTGAAGTCATTATAAGTTGCATTTTCAGTTGAATTTGGGGAAACCACTTGATGCATTCATTGTGTTGAGCTATTTCAATTGCTTTAGTTTGATTTGTTCATTGAAAACAGCTGAAAGTCTGTAAATTTTGACAATAAACCTGATTTGCAATGGGGGTTGGATGATTTTGATTGCAACTGTAGGAATTTTGCTCCATCCCTCCCAACAAGCTTCAGTGAGCTGTAAAGAAAAAACCTTGTGCTCATGCAAATTTTTTTTGTTTTGTCCAGCGGAATCCCAGTCCCTGAAATCAGCAAGCTTTCTTTAAAAAAACAAAACAAAAACAAAACACCTATTATCCATATCTGTATTCATCTTTGTTTCGGATGCATTATCTGTTCAATCTGAATAATGTATTCATATTCGTTACACCCCTAATGTGCAGGGTTAGAAGACTTTCTTTTGGGTGGCCATCAATGTTTTTTAAAGAAGTCAATCATTCCTTTTAACAAAATATTTGAAGGCTTTACCATATTATAATCAAATCACCATTATGACATTCTGAATGAAGGTACACATACTGCCAACTGTCTGATTCTTACTGTATAACAATACTGTTATTGGGCCAAACTTTCACATGAAAGGCACCACTGCTATTCAAACTAACTAACAAGTTTAATTAGTTAGTTTAATTAACTAAGCTTAAACTCCCCATGGAATGAAAATGGAAGTTTTGTGGCTTTTAGTATGAATATGTTAAGGTTATCTATAAGCTAGTGTGCTCCAAAACAATGACAAAATTTGTATTTAGAAGATATATGCATTCAAAATGTACAGTCCCTCTCTCTACCACCAATACGGATCAACAATTTTGATGACATCATTCTGCACAATCTGAAGTGTCCCGCCCCCAACATTATAAGAAACACCTTGCTGAAGTTGCCGTTGTTGAGCGAGAGAAATCATATCAGCAGGCATGGGTCGTAAACGTGTCGTCTGTTTGAACCCATGAGTTTTATTCAGTTTTCCAACTGTAAGTTGGTTAAGAAGGAAATGGCTTGAATTTATTCACTTTGAAAAAGGAGGTATTTGTGCCAGCTCACGGCTTTGTGACAGGCATTTTTCTGGGCTATGAGGTAAGCTAAACGCTACTGGTTATTTAAAGGGGGGAGGACACACTCGATATGTCCCGCCCTGACTTCCTATTTCAGTGGAAATGACATCAACACATCGAATAACGCTGTGCATTTCAAGGCACTCCACATAGACTTTAATAATGCTTGGAATTCTGTATTAATGGGAACAAACAAGACAAGACATAAAGACATTTAATGTCTGCTATGATGTGGACCAAGTGGGCAACATTTAAGTATGTTTTAGTTCAATTTATTCAAGATAGAACTCTTAAGATTGACCTATTTTATTGCTATTTAAATGAATGTTGAATAATACAGAGTAGTGCTAAAATATTCTGGGTAAAGCTTTACATCTGACAGTGACTCACCAACTGTGCAATCAGCTGGGCTGCTTCAACAGGACCTGGGACATGCAGCAGGGTCAGGCCCAGCTCCAACACCACAAACTTCTGCAGTCCACTGAAGTACTGCTCAGTGAGACGAGTCTTCTCCACCAAAACAATCCCATGGAAGCTACTATTGGCCTGCAACATAATTATCTAAATTAATAGGCAAAATTACCACAGCTGTAAAAAAAAAAAAAAAAAAAAAAAAAAGTTTTAAATATACATATTAATATATAAATATATAATATACAATATATAAATAGTTTTCATATACAATGTAATGTGTACAGTGCAATAAAGAATTGAGCTTTTAAGAGCAGCTTAAATTACATGATTTCCACCAGCATTAATTAAAGAGCAATGATCTATATTTATGCCATGTAACTGTGGGTAGATTGACCACAGACGATGATCTTTAATAGAATATTTACTTGCTGGTTGAAGATACAAATAATAAGCACTACTGTGCCAACGAGTCTTCATTTTTCACATCTACATTTTTCTACATAATTCCTCTGCATGCTACATTAAACATTTGGGGAAAGGTATAACCTGCTATGGAAAACAACTTCAACTGAATCTTGAGAAGAACTTCTTAAGGCAATGATTAGACGGTCAGGTGGGCACGATTATTTTTGGAGCTAAAGTCTTCAGGAAGGTAGATCTCCAGGACCAGGGTTGGTGACCACTGGTATACAGGTCAAGTCTAATGTCAACTGACAATGGTGGCAAAGAAACATTTCTTTTTCTCAGGACCCAGAGATAATCAAAATAACATTGATTCAGATCATATTTTGCTCTTAATAAAGTGAAGATCACTTTCAAAACTTCCACACTTACATTTCTGAATCGAACTATTTTTCTTTTGTAGTCATTCCCTGCCACCAAGTCACTCTCTGACACATACAGGACACAACTTTTATTACTGAGGTGAAGGTCCACAACACCAAGCTCCTCCTCAAAGACAGTCTTCACACTCCCTGTGAAGAAGAATAAAAACCAGTAAGCACATATATTTGAAGTGAACATTAGCAAGTAATCATTTGGTCTTGATTAGGGTTTGTAGAGACAATGTAGAGACAGTCTAAAAAGAAAACACATATTTGCAAATAGCAAATAGGGTCTGGAACCCTGCTGCTGAAGTAACCCCTGTCCTGCACATGGTGTTTTGCCTACTCTAAACACACCCACTTCAACTCAGGAAGGGCCGGTTAGTGAAATCAGGTGAGTTGGGAGAAGGGAAAACACTAAAATGTGCAGGAGATGGGATGCTGCAGTTGACACACTTTTTTCTGTAAATAACTAGCAGACACCTTTAAAATGCTGCACTAGTGTGGAGCCCCTCCACTTGGCGTTGATGATGACATGTCCGTATGGAGGTACAGCACTAACCACCACTGCTGCTGAGGGCTTTGGCTCCATCGCAGTTACATAAACACCGCCATATTTATCTAGAGACATGACGTAGAGGAGTAACTTGTCATTAGTTAGTGGCAATAATCTAAGACTGCAGCTATTAGTTTATGGTAATGTTACCTGCGTTAACATCATGGCCAGCTCGCTAGCAAACTAAACAGCTGAAAACCAGCTTAATATCCGTGATATTCCACTAATATTGAGCTAAATTATTCTTTTTAAAAATTCATTCCATGACTGCAAATGGTTTCATGAGGCAACCCAAGAAAAGAAAAATGAGCTAGCCGGTCTGCGCGTAGCACACCAAAACAACAAACCGCGTTAAATCTCGCGCGCGTTCACGTTTTTCGTTCTCGCGAGATTTGTATCATTTTCATGCCCCCGCCGCCGTTCATTGGCTGCCCCTTTTCCATTTAAATGGTTGAAAAGAAACAGAGACGCGTCTTCAGTTACAGGCGCATAAACGCAGGAGTGTACGGCAGTGCGGTTAGGAGGCGGTCTCTCATTCATTCTCACATTCATTCAAACAGCGATTACAGCAAGGTAAGTTTGGCGGAGCAACTTTTGGTAGTGCATTGATTTAGAGGGGTGTGTCATTAACTCAAATCTCTAATCTTCATGATGCTGGCTTAAATTTTAAAGCTGTTTTTTTTTTTTAATGAAAAGTCTTTTTTTTTTCTTTCTTGTCAAACCGATTAAGCAAGTTCAAGAGCAGTAAGATAACACACACACACACACACACACACACACACAGTAATGCCTGTCAGCTGTGTGAGGATCCATGCCCGGACTTGTCCTGGACCGACCCTCAATATTGCAATTTAATTGTCAAGTTTAGCTTATTGTATTATGAATAGATTTATGTTGACCTCATGCTATTTGTGTCTGGACCTAATATGAGAATAGGTATCTTGTTGCACTGGGGCTGGTGATGTACTCCAAAAAAAAAAAAAAAAAAAAAAAAGGTTCCACCTGACACTACAGGTGCATCTAAAAAAAATTGAATATTGTGGGAAAGTAAATATTTCCCCATAATTTAATTCAAAAAGTGGAACTTTCATATATTCTAGACTCATTACACATAAAGTGAAATATTGCAAGCCTTTTTTTGTTTTAATCTTGATTACAGCTCATGGAAATAAAATTTAAAAAAATAAATAAATAAAAAATCCAGTATCTCAAAATATTAGAATGAAGAATTTGTATCGACCTTCTGAAAAGTATGTTAATTTATGCACTCAGGGCTCCTTTTGCATGGAGGCAATCAGCCTGTGGCACTGCTGAGGTGTTATGGAAGTCCAGGTTGCTTTGATAGCGGCCTTCAGCTCGTCTGTATCGTTGGGTCTGGTGTCTCTCATCTTCCTCTTGACAAAATTCAGGTCAGGCGAGTCGGCTGGCCAATCAAGCACAGTAATACCATGGTCAGCAAACCAGTTACTAGTAGTTTTGACACTGTGGTCCTGCTGGAAAAGGAAATCAGCATCTCCATAAAGCTTGTCAGCAGATGGAAGCATGAAGTGCTCTAAAATCTCCTGGTAGACACTGCATTGACTCTCGACTTGAGAAAACACAGTGGACCGACACCAGCAGATGACATGACACCCCAAATCATCACTGACTGTGGAAACTTCACACTGGACTTCAAGCTACTTGGATTCTGTGCCTCTCCACTCTTCCTCCAGACTCTGGGACCTTGATTTCCAAATGAAATGCAAAATTTACTTTCATCTGAAAAGAGGACTTTGGACAACTGAGCAAAAGTATAAAGATGTTTTGAGTTAATTAGCTGATTAGAGCTCTTCTCAGGTCGACATTGCTTTATTATAAATTCTTTTATTCTAAAATTTGAGATGCTGTATTTTTCCAGTATCTCTTTTGCATGAGCCGTAATCAAGATTAAAACAAAAAAGGCTTGAAATATTTCACTTTATGTGTAATGAATGTTATGTAATGAGTGTATATGACAGTTCCCCTTTTTAAATTAAATTACAGGGGGGAAACAATGAACTAAAAAAAAAAAAAAACTTTTCCACGATATTCAGATTTTTTGAGATGCACCTGTACTCATTCATTCTTTAATCTTCAGTAAGTGCTTCATTCTGGTCAGGGTCATGGTGGATCTGGAGCTTATCTCAGGTGGGAATACACCCTGGATGGCATGTCAGTCCAACACTGGGCACCATGCACACACATTCACACCTATACACCAATTTTAGGGGGCTTTCACACTGGCAGTTTAGTCCAGAACAGGGCATGGTTTGCATGAGGAGTTCTACAGCAGTGCGGTTAGGAGGCATTCTCGCATTCATTCAAATAGCAATTACAGCAAGGTAAGTTTGGTGGAGCAACTTTTGGTAGTGCATTGATTTAGAGGGGTGTGCTTTTAACTCAAATCCTCAATCTTCATGATGCTGGCTTAAATTTTAAAACTGTTTTTTTTTTTTTTAAATAAATAAATAATTATGAAAAGTCTCTCTTTAAACCTGTCAAACTGGTTATTGTCAAAGCGTCATGAAAAGCCAGTAACATGCGTGCGTGCACACTCACACACACGCGCACTAATGCCTGTCAGCTGTGTGAGGATCCATGCCCGGACTTGTCCTGGACCGACCCTCAGTATTTCAATTTAATTGTCATGTTTAGCTTATTGCATTGGTGAAAATTGATGATGTGGAAGCTGTCTTGCAGACTGGGAAGCGCACTGTGGTACTGATCCCGGGACTACCTGTAGGAGGTGATCTGAGTCTGTTGCACTGGAACTGTACAACGATTCCAGTGAATATGAGCGCAACTCTCATGCATGCTGTAGGCCTCTTGGTAGCCTCTCTGACCAGTTTCCTCCTGGCTCTTTCATCCAGTTTGGAGTGATGTCCTGATCCAGGGAGGGTCTGTGTTGTACCAAATACCTTCCACTTCTTAATAATAGACTTCACTGTGCTTCTAGGCATTGATAAAGCCTCTGAAATTTTTTTTTTTTTTTTTTGTATCCATCTCCTGACTTGTGCCTGTCCACAACTTTATCCCGGAGATCTTTTGACAGTGTCTTGCCACCCATAGTTGATTGTTTGCTTCAGCTGCATTACAAAATGCTCCAGGAAAGCTCTTTTCATGCTGAGCTAATCAAAATGACCACTGCTGATCACAGTTGAAAGTCATATGGCTTTGTGTGCCATTGGGAAGGTGATTAGCTACAACTGATTGAGTTTACAAGTCATTCTAAGGAGGGGGGTGATCCTTTTTCCAACTCATTGATTCTGCTTTTATTTTTTTCTGACATGTTGGCGTTATATCGTTCACTTGGATGTTATAAGTTGCACTGAGTAAATGCAGCTGGATAAAACAAAAAATGTCCATCTTCATTTCAGGCTGAAAAGCAACAAAGGGGTGTTTTTTTTTGGGGGGGGGGGGGGGTGATTATTATTACTATTTATTTATTTATTTGTTATTATTTTTATTTTTTCCCCCTTCTATACCCACTGTGTATATAAGATGAACGCAAATGCACCAGGGTTCGATTAAAATCAAGTAAGTCTGAAACCAGATCAGTGCTGTAGGTTGTGCTGGGAACGATCGCATTTGGCTTCGGACCGCAGCAAATGTGCCCAATGTGAAAACCACTTTGGTGTAACCAGTCCTCCTACCAGCATGTTTTTGGACAGGGGGAGGAAACTGGAGAACCTGGAGGAAAACCCGACAAACGCGGGGAGAGCTTGTGAAACTTTGCACAGACACTAACCTGAGCTCAGGAACGAACCAGGCACCTTGGAGGCAGACACGCTGTACCACTCGGCCACCTTTTCTTCAGTTATTCTATTTCAAATGTTTCCCCCCTTTTTGTCTCGCTATTTAGGGGTCAAATGGTTCAGAGACATCTACTATGTTTGGAACTGTGGATGCTGCTGGGGTGTGTGTTGGCTCTGTGTGGTGAAGCTGGTGCTTTCTTTGAATGGATGAAGGCGGCGGCACCGGCTCCGGCCTTGGCGACTCCAGCTATGCCTGCTCATCCGACTGCGGTCCCGAATGGTGGCGCACCATTTGAGATGAATGTTGCTGATGAGAAGATACTGGCTGAGGCGAAACTGATCGAGATGAGTCCTCTTGACAGCTGCCATTTTAGGGTAAGTACAGACCTTACTGTGACATCTCTTACAAGCAGGGTCATTCATTTATCGAGCCTTCATGTACAAGTTGTTTTTTAATTTCTTTGCTCACCCCTATTTGGATTATATTCTAGAGATTTTTGTATTTAGACTTTCTGACTTCTGTTCACAGGTTGTCTCTCAGCTCAAGGCTACCTGCAATGGCCTTTCAGAAGAACAGCTGGCAAAACTGGGAGTGGCTTTGTTCAACTGCCAGTCAGAAGTAGAGGGACGTAGGACTTTCCTGTGCACTGAGGAGATGGTACAGTGCACCATGATTACTGTATTTCTTTTAATTTTGTGTCCATGTTTTTCATAGAGCCATTAGCTCATGTTCAGATTGTACATGATTCATCTGCTTCAACTAATCACTTAAGACTATATATATATATATATATATATATATATATATATATATATATATATATATATATATATATATATATATATATATATATATATATATATATATATATATATATATATATATATATATATATATATATATATATATATATATATATATATAGTTTTTTTTTTATTTTTTTTTTTTTTTTTTTTTTGTCCATAATCTTCCTTTGAAGTGCAGCCACTCTACCTAAATACACTGTTTCACTTGTAAATGCTGGGAAAGGAAATGTGTCCAGAATGCCATTTCTTGTTGTCTTTAAACCATTAGAGATTTAGGTTTCATGTTAAATGGTTTGGTCTCCAGTTCCTTGAGCCATTGCATGTGCAGTAAGCAAACAATCATAAGGACAATTTCATGACTTGAAGTGGTGATGTTCTGATTTCATGCAACTATGAAACTCTCATTAAAGACTTGTTGGCCAGTTCATAGAGGAAAAAGACTTACACAAGTACATTATAATGATTTTTTGATAACTGAAATCACCACTAGGCCCCAGATATTTTCTAGAATGAAAGCACTGATTATTAATCACTCTTGTTTGCAGTCATATTTATGTAGTTTATACTTGATATGACTACTACCTCTCACTTTTTAATTAATTTATTTATATTTGGCAGTCCATTAAAGAGTGCACAGCTGACATGGATTCAGATACCTGGAACGCATACCACATCGTCAGTAACCGTGCACGCTCCGTGTGTTATGCCACACGTCAGCAGCAGTTTCGAAGGCAGACTGAGCTTACTGTGAACGCCCTAATCTCAACAGCAACAAACCAGCTGGATGCTATGAAGGACTTGAAGGTCTGCATGTCTAGAATTTCTTTGTCTTTTTTAAATTTTAATAACAAACATTTTTTTTTAAATTATAATGGGTAAACTGTTTGGGCACAGTGGCTTAGTTGTCATCACATTTGCTTTGCACCTCTGGGGTTGGGGCTTCGATTCCCGCCCTGTGTGTGCGTGGAGTTTGCATGTTCTGCCCGTGCTTCGGGGGTTTCCTTCGGGTACTCCGGTTTCCTCCCTCAGTCCAAAGAGATGCATTGTAGGTTGATTGGCATCGCTAAATTGTCTGTAGTGTGTGAATGGGTGTGTGATTTGTGCCCTGCAATGGGTTGTTTACTTAATCTTCTAGCAAAATTATCTTTTTTCTGTGTGTTTTGAACTGTTTTGTATTAAGTGGTACTTATCGGCAAATTGACTAGTGATGATAAAGTAAAGTAAAAACATATGAAGAGCTTGACACACATACGCTCAGTTGCCATGTTTGTGGCTACACCCATCTTGCACCCACTGGATATTTTATTAGGTATACCTATACTTCTGTGATGTATAACTAATTGGCCTAATAATTATTAGTGGCCCATCCGTTGCTCTCTATAGCCTTTAACAGCCACTCTCTAGAGCAGGGCTTCTCAAAACTTTGTAGCATTTGTAGCCTTTTTTTAATGCTGCAACACCCATGTCTGTCAATTCAGTAAGGTGAAATAAGTTCAGATTGAGGAACTTGAGGGATGGATCTTGCATAGCAGTAGTGTATTCCACCTGCCAACACTAGGTCATGTATGTGCAGGAGGGTCAGCGTGAACTACGGGACATGACTGCTGCATCACTGGACAGGCTGTTGGAGGGTCACAGTGCTCTACAGCTCCAGCAAGGGGCACTAAAGGAGGGCCAAGAGCAGTTGGATGCTTCAATCTCTGCCAATTTGCAGAGGTTGGCACAGGAGAAGGCTCTGATCAGCACTGGGCAGCAGCTGGTGGCACAGCTTATCCAGGGCATTACACAGAGAATAGGTGTGTCTCATGGTCTTCTGGATGATCAGTTCAAAAAATTCTTCTTGAAATTTCTCCCGCTTTTGTTCTGAAATACTACACTTTCGATGAGCACTCATTTTGGGATTCTTCAAGAGGGATTGTATTTTAAATACAGATTTGGGTGGGCGATTAAGATGTTAATGTCTGACACGTCCCTTCTGTTCTGCATGCTTAGAGAATGTCAGTGAGCAGTTGAAGGGTCAAGGTACAGATGTGCAGGATGGCCATCAGGCTATTCTGAATGACCTGGCTGAAGTTAGAGGGCGTGCACAAGAGATCTACAGTAAAATGGGTAAATTTTCATTATAACACCTTTAGCTAGTTTAGCATTTCTTTATGTTCCTGTTTCTGTTAAATTTGTTCATTTGACGTTGATGTGTATATAGTTTATTATAGAAGGGATGAATAATAATTCAGTAGTGTCATCATTTTGCATATTTTTCTTAGTGTTGCATGGTATTATTCATGAGAAGTTAGCACTGTGTAATATGTATTGATTGGTGAAGGGGATCTTTGGCTTACCTGCTTGTTAACCTCGCACATGGATCTTGACCTTTCTAATCTACTTATGTAAATTACATAATTGATCTTAACCATGTGATGAATAATGCTTACGAGTTGAGTGATGTACCTTGAAAGTGTTGCTTTCAACGGGGCTTGAATTTCACATAAGATGAGCTGTACGAAACCTGTAAATGTATATAAGTATACCTGACTTTGCTGTTGCTATGTTAAACAGTTGGTGAGACAGATTCTCCTCTGAATCTTGTTGCAGAGCTTAATTTGAATGGGGTCCTGCAGCAGCAGAACACAACAGTTCAGTTCTACGCTGAGCTCATGGGAAAGCTGGAACGCATGAACAGCACTCTGGGATACATGCTGACATACCTGGACAGCATGCAGAGCAGGCTAGAGGATAGACTACATATGATCCAAGGATACCTGGGATGGGCTGGTACTTGACTTATTTAAAGCATGTTAAGTTTAAAAGATGTTCAGTGTTCATACATCTGTCTTGTCTTAATAATACTCTATTAAGTCATGGAACATCTCTCTCAGGTGAATATTTATTTATTTATCTATCTATTTATTTATTTTACACTAGAGCTGATAAATCTGATATAAGCAGCCCAGTGTCACCTCAAGATCATCCCCAAAATACTAGCCTAATACTAAAACTTCAACAAAGTGCATATTCAAGTCAAAGAGCATTTTCTAATGGAACCATCAGGTACACAGATTGGTTGATTTTTAAAAAGCAGTAGTACAGTTGCACACTGTGTTCAGGGATTTAATCAAATCATTGTGATGTAACTTGACTGTAGATGACTTCGATTCCAGTTCATTTGCAACTGTCCTGAGGCAGAGAGTTGGCAAAACTTTGATCTGTGCCATACTGCATTGCTTCTCCTCTCGTGGCAATGAGATGCAGAGAATGGGGTTTGTGGGTAAACGTAGATCATAGAGACTCGCAGAGGTGCTGGTATGCAACCTTTTTAAAATCTCTGCACAGAAAATGTGATGTAATGTGCACTCGTATGACCCATCCATTTATTAGGAAAAAAAAAAAAAAAAAATTTAAAAGTGACCTGACAAATTCTCAGAAGAAGAAAAAGTTCAACGTTCTGGAGGTGTGTATAAAAACATCAAAGGCAATGTGATCCAAATGTGTGTGCAGTGTAAACGCAAATCTTTATCGCATGTTCAGTGCAAAAGATCTATCAGCTTAAAAGTATCAGGAAAAGGAGATTTTACTGGTTTTAAAACCCTATGCCTTTAAACTGAATCAGTTTTCTCTTAAGAGGTCATGGTTGTCCCGATTTCTTTCTTTTTAAAATTTTTTATTTTTATTTATTCAGGTCTGAGCCTGCGTGCTGTGTGGATATGTATGATGCATGCTGGATATTTCCTGTTCTCTGCGGTCCTGCTGTCCTTCCTGCAGTGTCCCACGTTTACCCGTGTCTCTCTGCTCATCAGTGTATCCATCAACGCCATCGCTGAGGTCAATCAGCAGTCAGCTCTCGACCTGGTCACGCTCTCTCTGCTCCTGTTTACACTCTCACTGGGTTAGTTGCCGTGTGTGTGCACGTGCGCGTGTTCATTTTCATGTTTGTACCATGTTTGTCTATGCAGTAACATCGTGTTATCTTGTTTTCCAGCACGTTGGCTTGTGCTGCAGTTGTTGTGGGCCCTGTCTAACCTGAAGGGCCAAAAGTGCAGTGATGGTGTTCATGCTGCTCTTCTGGCTCCACCTGTTGAGAAGACTCCTGAAAAATCCCCAAACCCTGCATACAGTCCAGAAACCTCCTCAACACCTCTAGAGTGAGTCTTTGGATAAGGGAGGACTACTTTAACCCCTTATGTCCTACTAAGGAATAGTGGCCCATTAATGCAGGCCATTTCTTTATAGCAAACATTAAATATAGATGTTATTACTAAAAATAGAACACAAAAAGGAAGAAATTATGTATTTCCTTTATTATTATTTTTTTCAACTTAAAAAAAAAAATTCCTCTTCCTTTTCTTCTTATTTCTTTGCCCATTTTCTCTCTAATTTGGTCACCTGTCAATTCCCACTCAGCAGCCAGCTCTCCCCCATCACACAACAGCTACCAACCGGAGACAATGAAGGCTAACGTATTTTACTTCGAGACTCGTGACTCCAGCCAACTGCATGTCTTTGAACTGCTGCTTATGCTGAGTTACGGGGTGGCATACCCCACACTGAGGAAAGAGCTCTCTGCCCTCTTCTGCGTACATTTATCTCTGACACCAACGAATGATTGTCTAGTGTTACTGTGACTGACAGAGGAGAGAGGGAGAGAGAGAGTAATGTCATCCCTCCTACCCAGAGAGCACAGCCAGTTTAACTCCTTTGATTTCTGGACACGTATGGCAGGGACATCATTGGGATTAAGTTGTAATCTCTGGACAATAAAGCAACCGGTTTCAGGTTATTTGCGCTTAGATAGGAGCTGTAATATAAAAATGTTTTTCCCGTTCATTAGAATTCAAACACACAGGTCTTTTCAAAAAAAATTTCATCTTTTTAAAAAAAAAAAGTGCAAGAATGTTTGTTTGTTTATTTATTTATTTATTTATTATTATTTTTAAAATAAATTAGAACAAAACACTGGATTTGTATCTCATGTTTCTCATCTATTCTCATGACCTCTATTTTAGAGGAGACCTGGACTGTGATTTGGAGTCAGAGGTGCCATGTCTAGGTCAAGACAGCTTTATGACAGGTGTGTTCTTGTCACACACATACACGTGTGTACATTCCTGTGTGTGTGTGCATGTACTGGCGTGCTCTAAAATGCATATGTTTATAGGTTTGTCATTTGTGTGCTTATTCATTTATTCTGCATGGTGTAGGTGACCCATGTATGGTGGCTTTATCTCCGTCCCACACTTATGGTCCATCCAGACATGGGCGACTATCTGTAGGCACCCCCAGCCATTCTACACCCAGATTGAAGAGTCGACATAGCCTTGGAGGAGTGAGTAGAGAATGCAAAACATGCACACCTTTATAAAGAGGAAAAGCAGTGCCATTGCACTGACTTTTTTTTTTTTTTTTTTTTTTTTGTTAACACCGGGCCTCATTTATCAAGTTGGATAGGAATGGATCTATTCATAAATCATTCATAGGATAATTTGCACAAGAACTTTTATATTCACGAAGATCCTGTAATTTCATAACATTTGTATTCTACAATGATTAGGGGATCTCGCACTTATTGAGGGGAAAGAATTTTTTTTTTTTTTTTTTTTTTTTTTTTAGGGGGAGGATAACAGCTGCCTTATAAGTCACTTCCATTTGCAGTGGCATTTTCTTTTGATGCTGTGCAACACTTTAGATCCAGCACATTTGCTGAGACACAGTTTAAAACAGTTTCCCTGTGTGATGTGCTCAATTTCCATGATCAGCTGGGTACACTGTAGATCTTATTTTCAGTTTTCATGTCAAACCATTTTCTTTTCACCTCAGTTATTCTTGAAAAGAGACCCCATCAAAGTTTGTCAAAGAGACAAAATTCCTTGGCATAACCTTTCATTAATAAATTCTTTTATCCCCCACTTCAAGAATTTAAAACACAGTTGTTTTAAAGCCATGAATATCATAAAGGTTTTAGCCAAATCTAAACGAGGAGCAGAAAACTCCTAATTTAATGGGGAGAATGGTGTATGGCTCAGTCAGGAAATCATGTATCCAGCTGTTGTGGCACTGTTCATCAAGGCACACATCTGTCCCTGGGGGGGGCCTTCAGAACATCACCAATTCAAAGCTTACATGTTGAGGCTAATGAACTCTCTCTGGAGAATAGATGTCTCAAATTAGAGCTGCAATACACCACAAAGCTATCAACAAATCAAAATAATCCAGTTTATCATGCAGTGTTCTCAATGAGATGAGAAGCTGGATTATTTTGATTTTGGGTTCGATTCCCGGCCCTTCCACATGCCTCTGTGTGTCTGTGTGTGTCCCCGCTGCGGTTAAAAGGCGCTATATAAGTGCAGACCACTTACTTCAGTCTTCATTGTTGCATGAGAGAGGTTTGGACTACGGACTAAGCCCCATCTTGAAAAGAGGTTTATAAATATAAAAGTAAAGTAATTTTTAAATGATTTTTTTTTTTGGGTAGCAGGGCATTGTGGAATTCCAGGGAATGAGCAAGCAGATGCTGCTGCTAAGGAGGCCTCATCTTCAGAGCTCAACAACTCCCCTATTCCATCTTCAAACCCATTATAAACTGTTATGTCTTCAAAAAAATAGCAAACCGAATAATTAACTTAATGTTACTTCATGAAATCAACCCTGTTGTTGGTAGAAAACTTTTTTTTGTTTCTACTTGGATAATCGTTGGACAATATCATCTACACCCATTGCCGAATAGGCCACTCCAGACAAGTTTCACAAGTTTCTGTGAGCTTTGTGTTTTTATGAGGGTCACCAAATGCATATCAGCTGTGGATGCACCTGGCAATTTCTGAGTGATTTACAGGGGAAATTTAGTTTGCTTTGGCAAATATTTGCACACAATTTTACTAAAAGATTGATAAATGAGGCCCTTTGTCTGTTATAGTATCTGTTAAAGTATTGTATATGGTATAATGCACTTAAGAAAATATTTATACTTAATTCTACTCCATTCTAATTGTTAAGTGATTCCATTTTGGATAGGAAATGATCATTAATAAACACTTTTACTCTGATGCATGTACTGCTTGATAGGCTGCTCTTGAGAGTATTACCCAGAGGAACCTGGGAGGTGTCTTTGATGTAGTCAGCCAATCCCGGAGCTCCAGCCCCAATCAGTCAGTCTCCAGCAACAGGTTTACCATTTTAAATAACACTAACACTAAGTGTATGGGTTTTTTTTTTTTTTTTTTTTTTTTGTGTGTATAGGGTTTTTGTAGTAATATTGATTACTGTTTCTTCTTAGTACTTCCTGTAAACTCTGGACTGACTTCTTTTTATCACAGCTCTTTCTCAGGGCGTCCTCTGTGTTATGGCACCACCAGGCTGGGACAGCCATGTAAGAAGAGGGCACTGGCAGGTCAGGAGTTCTGTAGGATCCATGGAGGGGGACACAACTCCTACAGTCATCTATAAAACGGTGCATTGCTCCACTGCGACCTGTAGCACCAGCGAGTGTATTGTGTGTATCTTGTGTTTTCTTCAATATCAGCACATTTGTTTTAACATTTTGTCATAATGTCCTGTTTTTATTCATCCTCTCTATGGATATAAAATGGTGTAAATTTTGTATTTATAATAAATTATTACTAAAATCAGTTTGTATGATTACAAAACATTTTTAAAATGTTGCTTTCGAGAAAGCAGCAACTTTCAAATGAGCTTGTCCATTAATTGTGAGCCTAGTGCTTTTTTTTTTTTTTCACTTTTTCTTTTTTTCTTTCTTTTTTTTAAAAGACAACCCCAATTCCAAAAAAGTTGGGACACCGTGTATACTGTAAATAAAAACAGAATGCAATGATTTGCAAATCTCATAAACCCATGTTATTCTGCGAAAAACTGCATCTACAAATTGTGGAACAATTTCAGAATGATGTTCCTCAACGTGAAATTGTGAAGACTGAATATCTCCTCATCTATAGTACATAATATCATCAAAAGTTTCAGAGAATCTGGAGAAATCTCTGTGTGCAAGGGACAAGGGTAAAAAATAAATATTGCATGCCCGTGATCTTCTGGCCCTCAGGCAGCACTGCATTAAAAACAGGCATGATTCTGTAATGGAAATCACTGCATGGGCTCAGAAACACCTCCAGAACTCATTGTCTGTGAACACAGTTCGCCGTGCCATCCACAAATGCTGGTTAAAGCTCTATCATGCAAAGAAGAAGCCATATGTGAACATGATCCAGAAACGCCGCCGTCTTCTCTGGGCCAAAGCTCATTTAAAATGGACTGAGGCAAAGTGGAAAACTGTTCTGTGGTCAGATGAATCAAAATTTGAAATTCTTTTTGGAAACCATGGACGCCGTGTCCTCTGGACTAAAGAGGATGGGGACCATCCGGCTTTTTATCAGTGCTCAGTTCAAAAGCCTGCATCTCTGATGGTATGGGGGTGCATTAGTGCCTATGGAATGGGCAGCTTGCACATCTGGAAAGGCACCATCAATGCTGAAAGGTATATACAGGTTTTAGAGCAACATATGCTTCCATCCAGATGACATCTTTTTCAGGGAAGGCCTTGCATGTTTCAGCAAGACAATGCTAAACCACATACTGCATCTACAGTGCCTATAGAAAATCATCATACCCTGTCAAAATCCTTCCCTTTTGTCACATTACACACTGGAAATTAAAATAAATTAAATCTAACGTTTTGGACTGAACTGCAAGTGTTATGTTTGGCAAAAACCAAACAGAGCACACCACCCAAAACACACCATGCCTACTGTGATGCATGGTGGTGGAAACATTACGTTATGGGGATGTTTCTCTTCAGCGGGGCCTGGGCAATTGGTCAGGATTGAAGGGAAAATAGATGCTGCCAAGTACACCCAAATTCTTGAGGAAAACCTGCCGCCCTCGTCCATCTTCCAGCACGACATCGACCCTAAACAGAGCCCTGACCTAAATCCAATTGAAAATCTGTGGATGGACTTGAAGACAGCAGTCAATCATCGCTCACCACAAAATGTGACTGAACTCGAAGAATTCTGCAAGGAAGAATGGGCAAATATTCCCCACTCTAGGTGCGCAAAGCTAATCGAGACATATCCAAACAGACTGATGGCTGTAATTAAAGCCTTCTTTGTGCCTCCTTTGTTTCTTTTGTGGTTACCTGCCTGTTCTACGGCTGACTGTGTTGTGCAAGTTTTACTTCCTCATTTTGCCCCCGAGGTGTGGTGACATAACAGGAAGTACTGTATGATGGTCTGATGGAAAACATCTGCATTGTTTAGACACTATATACTGTATAACAACTGCTAGTATGGACTCATATGCCAGTATTTCATCAATCAGAGGAAAAACATCATGCTAAAACATAATTTAAATATTTTTAAACTGTGCATTTTCTTTCTTGATTTCCTTCTTGCTTCATTAGTTTCTTTTTTGCTTACCTGCTGGTTCTATGGCGTATTGTGGTGATTCACACTTTCATTTTCACTTTTTCTCAAAGGTATGGTCAGGTGACGGAAAGTAAGATGGGCTTATGGGAAAGTTCACACGTCATATGAACATCTTTGTATTGTATATATAAAATAGGACATCATTATTTGTCAGCATACTGTATCTACAAAAACTTAGTGTGACCATTTTTTTTTTTGTTGCTTGAATAAAATCTTCAGACAGAATGCAAAACTAAACAAATCTTGAATGAGGTGGTGGCCAGTTTAATCTTCTCAGATCTCTGTAATGAGAAAGCGATGTAAAAGGAACTGAGAGAGTGTCACATAGTCCATACTTATTTCGTAGTTCAATATTTGAAATAACTCACTGTTTATTCTGTTCGAAACATCGCACATTGCCTCCAAATGTATTGCCGTGTGCAGTGGGCGGATGTGATTGGCTTCCCTCGTTCCTTATGTTGATAGTTCCATCTCCAGTTTGAAAGACGAAAAAGTTACAAGTTTTTCATTACATAATGATGGTACCACAATGTGAAGAAATAATTCAAGCTGAGGCAAGTACCAGTTTGTTCTCTGGGCACAACAGGACCTGCTCCTTCTCTGGCTGGAGGTCCTGTAATTCAAGAGAAGCTGTTACAGTAGCCTACATACAGTACAAGGTAGGTGCATCTTTTCAGTGAATGAAATATTTTAATGCGATTTTTCTCCTTTTCACTTTTGAGGGTAGCCAGATTTCAATATGCTGTTTACTTAATAGTGATCGAGACACATGAAAAAGATTCATTGGTCAAAGTACACTATATGGGTAAAAGTTTGTGGACACCTGACTATCACACCCATACAGTATGTGCTTATTGAAAATCTCATGCCTTTGCTGTTATAATAACCGCCACTCTTCTGGGAAGACTTTCCACCAAATTGGAAGCATGGCTGTGGGGATTTGTGCTCATTCAACCACAAGAGCATTAGTGAGGTCAGGCACTGATGTTGGGTGAGGAGGCCTGGGGTGCAGTTGTAGTAGATTTATAAAATTGTG
The DNA here is from genome assembly GCA_023630585.1 of Cranoglanis bouderius. NCBI lineage: Eukaryota > Metazoa > Chordata > Actinopteri > Siluriformes > Cranoglanididae > Cranoglanis > Cranoglanis bouderius. Next base: position 4,148,210 of record CM042545.1, read on the forward strand.
GCAGTAATGTGATTAAGGTTAAAATGATCAGGAATGTGTTTCAGAGATACCAGGTGAACTAAAACTGGTCATCTAAACTGTGTTTAATTACAGTATTCCTCAGGGCATGTTTGGTATCATTTGTATCCATATTTCATGGTGAACGATGTGGTGATATCATAAATGTCATATAGTTTAGGAAATAACATTTACAATATATGTTGCAATATGTGCTCTTTCCACACACACACACACACACACACACACACACACACACACACACACACACACACACACACACACACACAGGCATGCTGGCACCCCCTGGTTTGCACCAACTCATTCTCAGGAACTTAATTATTATACAGCTCCTTAAAGTGAGATAACCCTGCCATAACACACATTGTTTCATCTCCATTTGGTATCCTGGTCACTATACATTTCAAAGAGGGTCAGAGGTATAAGAGGATCTGCTTGGTAGAGAGAAAAGGAGGCTTATAACATCAGGGAGGCTTGTAACATCCGAAGGGCCTTTTGCCATAGATGCTTTTTCCATCACGCATCCTATGTCCGTGACGCTGACTATAATCCTGTAAGTTACCTTTGTCTCTATTTTATGTATCTCTTTAATTGTGATCTCATATTAAATCCATTTGTTATTCTATTTCTAAATACTCTGTGTCTATGTTTGGTATTCTTATTATGAATAACTTCTTAAACTAAAAGTGTATAATACGTTAGACACGTTTAAGGTCAACCTCTGACCAGCCAAAAGTAAAGGCTAATACTTGCAAGTTTAAACAGAACCTTTGACAAGTAAGATAGGAAAGGCCTAGGCTTGCACGTTGATAGAAACCTCTGAGCTAACAAAATAATGGTTCAATAAAGAAGCTACATGAAAGTCTCTGACGTAGGAACGTCATTTTAATGAAAGCTTCGCTTGAAACTGCTTAGGAGTAAATATTAGTAGAACACTGAGTGCTAACACTTCTAGCACTAACTAGAAGATTATTCTATTGGAGTCAGATAATCAATTATATCAGATATTTAAATCATACATTAAAACACGCATTAACCTTCGCTGCACTTATTTCCGTCGTTGGTTATAGGAGAGCAATGGGCTAAGTAATTAACTTTATATATTTTAGCCCTACACAGTCGGCGTTGCAGCTCATCCCAAAGGTGTTCAGTGGGGTTTAGGTCAGGGCTCTGTGCAGACCACTCGAGTTCTTCCACTCCAACCTTGGCAAACCATGTCTTCATGGACTTCACAATGGAATTGTCACGCTAGAACAGGTTTGGGCCTCTTAGATCCAGTGAAGGGAAACTAATACTACAGCATGCGAATACATTTTATACAGTTGTGTGCTTCTAACTTTGTGCCAACAGTTTGGGGAAGAATCACATATGAGTGGGATGTTAACAAACATTTGGCCATACAGTGTTATACACAATTAAATAATAAGCCTAATATTTAAACAGACAGATTGTATTTATTAAATATATCTGTGCTGAAGGGGTCCACAGGATTTGTTTTATTGTTTTTTATTTGTTTATTAGATCTGAATGTCTGTGGGCAAAAAGTTTTTAGAACCTCTGGTATAAAGGATGGTGTGTTTACAGTTAGCCAACATTAGACCTACAGGGCACTGGTGGAAATTGGGCTACTGTTGGTCGAGGAAGGAGAGGAGGAAGGTGTGTTAGAGGAGGAAGGCGTGTCCGTAGGCAGAGAGAGAAGAGGTAAGGCAGGAGTTTAGGACTGAAAGTAGGGACTTTGAATGTTGGTACGATGACAGGTAAAGGCAGAGAGCTGGTAGATATGATGCAGAGGAGGAAAGTCGACATTCTGTGTGTCCAGGAGACCAGGTGGAAAGGGAGCAAGGCTAGAAGCATTGGAGCAGGGTTTAAACTGTTTTATCATGGGGTGGACAGGAAGAGAAATGGAGTAGGAGTGATCCTGAAGGAGGAGCTTGTGAAGAATGTTCTGGAGGTAAAGAGAATATCAGATAGGTTGATGAGTCTGAAGCTGGAAATTGAAGGTGTGATGTTGAATGTTGTTAGTGCTTACGTTCCACAAGTAGGTTGTGAGCAAGAGGAGAAAGACAGATTCTGGAGCGAGCTTGAGGAAGTGATGCAGAGTGTTCCCAGAGGTGAGAGAGTGGTGATGGGGGCAGACTTTAATGGACATGTTGGTGAAGGGAATAGTGGGGATGAGGAAGTGATGGGCAGGTTTGGTCTTCAGGTAAGGAACCCAGAAGGACAGAGGTTGGTAGACTTTGCTAAAAGTATGGAGATAGCTGTGGTGAACACGTACTTTCAGAAGAGGCAGGAACACAGGGGGACATATAAGAGTGGTGGCAGGAGCACACAGGTGGACTATATCTTATGTAGACACTGTAATCTGATGGAGATTAGTGATTGCAAAGTAGTGGTAGGAGAGAGTGTAGCTAGACAGCATAGGATGGTGGTGTGTAAGATGACTCTGGTGGTGAGGAAGATGAAGAGAGCAAAGGCAGAGCAGAAGACAAAGTGGTGGAAGTTGGAAAAGGAAGAGTGCTGTGCGGTTTTCAGGGAGGAGTTGAGACAGGCTTTAGGTGGTCAGGAGGTGCTTCCAGATGACTGGACTACTACAGCCAAAGTGATCAGGGAGACAGGTAGGAAGGTGTTAGGTGTGTCATCTGGAAGGAGGAAAGAAGACAAGAGACTTGGTGGTGGAATGAGGAAGTTCAGGAGAGTATCCAGAAGAAGAGGTTAGCTAGGAAGAAGTGGGACAGTGAGAGGATGGAGGAAAGTAGACAGGAATATAGGGAGATGCAGCGTGAGGTTAGATAGAGGTGAAGATAGAGGTGGCAAAGGCCAAACAGAAAGCTTATGAGGACATGTATGAAAGGTTAGATAGTAAGGAAGGTGAGAGGGATTTGTATCGGTTGGCGAGGCAGAGGGATAGAGATGGTAAGGATGTGCAGCAGGTTAGAGTGATTAAAGATAGAGATGGAAATGTGTTGACAGGTGACAGGAGGGTGAGGGAAAGATGGAAGGAGTACTTTGAGGAACTGATGAATGAGGAAAATGACAGAGAGAGAAGAGTAGTAGAGGCAAATATTGTTGAGCAGGAAGTAGAAAGGATTAGCAAGGGTGAAGTTAGGAGAGCTTTGAAGAGGATGCAGAGAGGAAAGGCGGTTCGTCCTGATGACATACCAGTGGAGGTATGGAAGTGTCTAGGAGAGATGGCAGTAGAGTTTTTAACTAGGTTGTTCAACGAGGTCTTAGAGAGTGAGAGGATGCCTGAGGAATGGAGGAGAAGTGTTTTGGTGCCGATTTTTAAGAACAAGGGAGATGTGCAGAGTTGTGGAAACTACAGAGGTATTAAGCTGATGAGCCATACAATGAAGTTGTGGGAAAGAGTAGTGGAAGCAAGGCTAAGGGGAGAAGTGAGCATTTGTGAGCAGCAGTATGGTTTCATGACAAGAAAGAGCACTACAGATGCAATATTTGCTTTGAGAATGTTGATGGAGAAGTACAGAGAGGGTCAGAAAGAGCTGCATTGTGTCTTTGTAGATTTAGAGAAAGCGTATGACAGGGTGCCAAGAGAGGAGCTGTGGGATGGAGTCTATGAGGAGGTCTGGAGTGGCAGAGAAGTATGTTAGAGTGGTGCAGGATATGTATGAGAGCAGTAGGACAGTGATAAGGTGTGCGGTAAGTGTGACAGAGGAGTTCACGGTGAAGGTGGGACTGCATCAAGGATCGGCTCTGAGCCCCTTCTTGTTTGCGGTGGTGATGGACAGGCTGACAGATGAGGTCAGACAGGAATCTCCATGGACTATGATGTTTGCGGATGACATTGTGATCTGTAGTGAGAGCAGGGAGCAGGTGGAGGAAACTCTAGAGAGGTGGAGGTTTGCTCTGGAGAGAAGAGGAATGAAGGTTAGTCGCAGCAAGACAGAATACATGTGTGTGAATGAGAGGGATCCAGAGGTAAAGAAGGTGCAGGATTTTAAGTACTTAGGGTCAACAGTCCAGAGCAACGGGGAGTGTGGAAAAGAGGTGAAGAAGTGTGTGCAGGCAGGTTGGAATGGGTGGAGAAAAGTGTCAGGTCTGTTGTGTGATAAAAGAGTACCAGCAAAAATGAAAGGAAAGGTGTGCAGGACAGTAGTGAGACCAGCGATGTTGTATGGTTTGGAGACAGTTGCACTGAGGAAAAGACAGGAGGAAGAGTTAGAGGTAGCAGAGCAGAAGATGTTGAGGTTCTCTTTGGGAGTGACGAGGATGGATAGGATCAGGAACGAGTACATCAGAGGGACAGCACATGTGAGATGTTTTGGAGACAAAGTTAGAGAGGCCAGGTTGAGATGGTTTGGACATGTTCAGAGGAGGGAGAGTGAATATATCGGTAAAAGGATGCTGAGGTTAGAGCTGCCAGGCAGGAGGCCGAGAGGAAGACCAAAGAGGAGGTTTATGGATGTAGTGAAGGAGGACATGAAGATAGTCGGTCTGAGAGAAGAGGATGCAGGGGATAGGGCTAGATGGAGGCAGATGATTCGCTGTGGGAACAGCCCCTGAAGGGAACAGCCGAAAGGAAAAGAAGAAGAAGATGAATAGAATGAATGATTTTTAGAAAATGATTATACTTCAGATTGAAGCGTTCATTCGTACAGTCTTAATTGTGAAATTAAGATTTTTTGCGTTCAAGTTAAAACTTCGAATGGCATGATTCTAACCCCAGGAGACTTTCCTCTGATAGCTTTGAACAAATAAACACACTATCTGCATGTGACTCCGCGTAGTGGGCGGGGCTGTCGAGAATAAGGCCGTTCTGATTGGCCAGTAAACCCGTCAATCTAAAGTGGTCACGTTCGGGGAAGCGCTGTAGCGCTGGCTAACGTTATAATACCGAGTCAGACAGGCTGGTTGGCTTATCGTCGTCCTGCTGTAATAAATGTTAACCCTATCATGCAGACAAGACTGACATAAACCAGGTAAGCGTTTCAGACGTGTTTAGTAAGGGTTTAAAGCATGTTATTTGTCTCGTCACATTTGCTACACCACCCTGAACAGCCGTGTCAGTGTGTGTGTTAGCTAGCTTGCTACGTGTCTGTTTATTCTTCTCTCATCCTACCTCATGTTTTTAATGTTGTGTTAATTACAGCTGGTCAGGGTAATCTGACTAGTGCAGTGTCTGTGCACTGGCATGCTAGCTAAATCAGCAGGTCGCAAGGTGTGGTGGTCAACAGCATACGTGTCGGATGACCAGCTTGAGGAAATGTCACCAGCTAAGTGAGCATTTTAGCAAGACCTGTATTTCCTTCCTTACGTAGCTAAGATGAGCTGTCACGTAGCTGTGATGACTGTGTTAGCTAACTAGCTACACTGTTATAAACTGTCACATGGCCTTTAGGTGACATCTGTAGCTGTGAACTGTATCCCTGACCCTATAAGTGGGTAAAACTATACACATAAAGGTATATTATAAACATAACCACCATCTCTAAGGCTAATACTGGGTAATACTAATTAATACTAATACTAATGCTTATAAGTTAATACTTCTAAGCTGGTTTCTGTAAAAATGCTGTCTGATCACCAGGACTGCATGAGCAGCTGAGACAGCATTGCTAACATTATGCCTTTATCAGTGTGTTGTTGCATAACTATAGGAAGTATGCAAGTTTATTTATAAAGCACATTTACACCAATGGGCTGTACATACAATTTCAACAACCGTAAAAAAACAACAAAAATAGATGCCTTCATCCACTTTACATAATGAAGCTGACATGTGAAAAAGGCGGTGCAATTACAGGTGTCTTTCAAGGTGATTACTTTCACGCTGTGTAAGATGATCCAAACGAAATCGTGGTGAAAAGCGGTACTATAACGGACTACGCGATGTGTTCTCCATGTCAGATTGTACAGTGAAGATGTGCTAACTATAATTAGTAACGTTACTTAAAGTTACTACGTTCTGGCTGCGTCGTCAATCCAAGCTCATGCAGAAAATTGGGTCACGTAAACAGAAACATGCTTCAGCATGAGATTGAGGTAATACAGATGTACACTCACTGAGCACTTTATTAGGGACACCCACGCATTCATGCGATTATCTAATCTGCCAATCGTGTGGAAGCAGTACATTGCATCAAATCATGCAGATACGAGCCAGCAGCTTCGGGTAGTGTTCACATCAACCATCAGAATGAGGAAAAAATGTGATCTCAGTGATTTTTGACCGTGGCATGATTGTTAGTGCCAGACAGGTTGGTTTGAGTACTTCTGTAACTGCTGATCTCCTGGGATTTTCACACACGACAGTCTCTAGAGTTTACTCAGAATGGTGCAATAAAGAAAAAAAACATCCGTTGAGCAGCAGTTCTGCAGACGGAAACTCCTTGTTGATGAGAGAGGTCAACGGAAAATGACCAGACTGGCTGGAGCTGACACAAAGGCTACAGTAACTCATATGACGACTCTGTACAATTGTGGTGAGCAGAAAAGCATCTCAGAATGCACAACACAGCGAACCATGAGGCGGATGGACCACAACAGCAGAAGCCCATGTTGGGTTCCACTTCTGTCAGCCAAGAACAGAAAGCTGAGGCTGGAACTGGACAGTTGAAGACTGGGAAAAACTCAGCCTGGTCTGATGAATCTCGATTTCTGCTGAGGCACACAGATGGTGGGGTCAGAATTTCCATAAATAGAATAAATCCATGGACCCAACCTGCCTTGTGTCAACAGTCCAGGCTGGTGGAGGTGGTGTAATGGTGTGGGGAAAGTTTTCCTGGCACACTTTAGACTCGTTAATACCCATATACAAGATTGCAGTAATCTACACGTGATTTAAATAAAATAAAAGCATGTGTAACTTTCTCCTCGACTTGAAAAGGAAAAAAAAAAGATTTGATTTTAACAGTTGGTGTAGTTGAAAGAAGATTTGATGATCAGATCAGTGCCAAGTTCCTGACATGAGATTTAACATATTGTGACAGTGGTCCTAGGTACTGTAAAGTACTGGACAGCTAGCTTAATATTTAGCTGTACATTAGGGATGTACTAATCCAGTACTGAGTGACAGGACTAGTACTGGCTTGAAATCCTGGATCGTGTTAGATTGGATTAAAACTGACATTCATGTCGTAAACGTGTGTTTTGTTGACCGACACGACACAGATCTTGGCATCACACCCCCCGTGGTTAATTGAGATTGTTTGCAGAGAGTCGTAATGGTTACCGTGAGGATGTTTGTATGTTATCGAGAATTGCGGGACTGGGATCGGTTTCTGAGTCGTGTTGCGTATTCATGTTCAAGTTCAATATTTACATTGTGTCTACCTGCGTGTTGGTCTTATTAAAAACTGTAAGGTTATTACATATAAAGAAACTTCCCTTGATTTTGTTGGGAATTTGTTTTAGAGGGAACAAATCTGTAAGGATTATCATTACAGTAGAGTGTTTCCCGCTTGTGAAAGCATTTGTCCTCCACCATCACGAGTGTGTGGTTCCCCGCCAGCCAGTTCTGGCCCATAAAAACCAGATCACATGGTGTGGTTCACATTCCTCTGCTTTTCAGCATCCATCTGAAGCGCTGTGGTGATGAGGGTCAGAGATCGGGGGGGTGTGGTGTGGTGTGGTGTGGTGGAGTGGAGGGGAGGGGAGGCCCCGGTTTTACAGGCTTGGGACTCGACCTGCCTTCACAGATCATGTGATTTGCCTCTGACTATGTACGCTTCTTAGTCTGCATGTTACACGCTTGGACTGGACTCTCAAAAGCTGACTGATGGCTCTGTCTTTCTTGATTCGGCACATTAAGGGCCTGAAGATGCGAATATTCTCTGTGTCACACGCTCTACTTAATCGTCATAACCAAGTGAGTATGCTGACACCTGAGTATAGTGAAGGGATTTGTAGCTTGAGTACTACGGTTGAAGTAAGTGACTTAAGTGAGTATACAACAGTTTGAAGATCCTGTTGAATACCTATCGTCACTGATTAAAGTATGTTCATTTTCGATCAAACTTTGTCCAGGATTAAAACAGTGATTATCCGTTGTAAATCCTTTCTAGCCTAAGACCAGGCTTAATCTTCCTGCGCGTCTAGGAAATGTGAACTGGCCAGTATTTAATACGTGTCGGATCATAGTGGAACAGGAGCTGGCACCTTTCCAGCTTTTTTTCTTTTTTTCTTTTAATAACATCATAAAAATAAAATCATTTCATGAATAGGATTTATTCGTTATGCGTCATCTCCCTTCCAAAAAAATGTAATCGGCTCGTTTCCACGATGAACAGTTGGTAACTTATTCATAGCGTACTTGCATTATCAGTCATGTGCTCACACATCATGTATATAGGATGGGACATGTTGAAAAAAGGGCAGCTGAGTTTTCTACTGATATTTCTTCAAGAAGTAAGAAAACGTTAACGGGACACAACAAGATGGTAAAAAGCAAGTTTCTGTTTCTGTGTGTGTTTTTGGATGTCTAATGGACACCGAACTGCCACAGACGAGCAGAGAAAATTGCGACGTCGGAAAGGAGACTTTAAGTTACATGACTGCGTTGTGGAGTAGTTTCTGTAAGCTATATTTATATTGTTGTTGGTGGTGTTATATTTGTGCTATTTGGGCATACTGTACTTTTGTTAGACCCAATGTTCTGACCAAAACGTTTGTTGTGAGGCTGAGCGCGTATTGTGAAGATGTACAGCACTATGTACTACGTCATTACTTGGTCTACCACAGCTCTGCCTTAAGCACTGTTAAATGTATGTATATATATATATATATATGTTTATGATGAATATTCCTGTCGGGTAGCAATGCTGGTTCAATCCTGTGCAGGAAGCATTCTGATCTTTTTAAATCAAGTGCCTTATGAAGAATTGATTTTACTGACTGAGTAAAATATTTCTGGTGATTGCATTTGATCAGTCGATTGTCTATAGTATTTCTACCTCCGGCTGTCTGATACAGTTTAGTTATTTTGGTACATAAAAAGCATAAACACATTAAGCATGGGCATTTATGGTACGGTTCAATTGGCAAGTGTTAGTAGGCCAAATGTATTAATTAGACTTAATGTCAGATCTGACTCTCCTCTCAAACAGACCGAGCCTACAGCACACTTACACAATACACCAGTTAACCAGTTATCATTAACAGAGATAGAGCTAAACTAAATATAAATGGCACACTGTCCATTTATTATTTTGAGGAAAGTGATCCTTCTTTCCTGGGCATTTTTACATAATTAGAGGATCTGGTGATTAAAACGTTAGTGGTTGAGTTTTGGAAGCCTTATTTCATTTCCCACAGAGCTCAGCTGAGGAGATTCTGGCATGAATCTCTGCATGATTCAGACTTGATTTGGACTTGTTTACTTACTTTGTTTCCGCCCATTAGCCTGTTAACTATGGGCGAGCACCCAGAGCATTACGTTTTCATTTACATTTACAGCTTTCAGCAGATGCGACATACAGGAGTGCTTTGTAGTTTCTATCAAAACATAACCTCCTGCTAGTTCACTAGGTCAAGGACTAAGAACACCATCAAGCTAAACCCTGTTGGAGGTTATTACACCATGTACTTCAAGGTGGCACCTGAGATGAGAACGTTCGTGACTTAGTTTTCTATGTTTTCTGTAGTCAGGCATTTTCTTTGGGCTATGTAATATGAATATGCCATTGTGCCACCTTTCAATCTCAACTACCACAGCTATGACCCTAATCAGCAAACCAGACTCTATTGATATGAGCCAATAGGATTAATGTGTTGATGTGCAACGGCCTCTCCACTACATTTTCCTCTCTCTATTTCACCTTGCGTCCTCCTTCTGCTTAGCTTTTCATTTTTTCTTTCTTCCTACGTTGTTACCCTCCACTCTCCACCTTGTCTCTTCTCACTATCCTTTCCCTTTCCCTCTTGCTGTCCACTGTAGGAGTCAGAGTGCTGGGTCCCTATGGCTGTGTATGATGAGGATATTCTGAAGAATCCATTTTACCTGGCATTGGAGAAGCAAAGACCAGACCTCTGCGACCGAGTGGCAGAAGTGCATGGCATTGTAAGCAATTTTCTGTACAACATACATTTTCTTTGGTCTGCATCTGTAAGTTACTGATCTGCAGTGTATAGAAATATGCCACAAATAAAAGGAGTCTACACCCTGTAATGTCCATGTAGATTTTGTTATTGTCTATACAGTCTTGGTGTCAGAAAACTATATCATATACACTATATGGCCAAATGTTTGTGAACACCTGAACACCACACCCATATATGAGCCTTCCCCAAACTGTTGCCACTCAGTTGTCTAGAATGTCTTTGTATGCTGTAGTATCACAGTTTCTCTTCACTGGAACTAAGAGGCCCAAACATGTTCCCACGTGTACTAAGTGAGCTCCATGAAGACATGGTTTGCCAAAGTTAGAGTGGAAGAACTTCAGAGTCCTGCACAGAGCCATGACGTCAACCCCACTGAACACCTTTGGGATGAACTGAAACTCCGACTGCATGCCAGAACTCACTAATGCTCTTGTGGCTGAATGAGCACAAATCCCCACAGCCGTGCTCCAAAATCTAGTGGAACGTCTTCCCAGAAGAGTGGAGGGTATTATAGCAGCAAAGGGAGATAAAATCTGGAATGGGATGTTCAACAAGCAACTTTTGGCCATATAGTGTATTTGAATTGTGTTGCATTTGGTCTACCGCACTTGTAGCTTATTGTACTCAGCGCTGAGTATGTTCTGTGTTCAGTATACAAATGTGTCATTTTGACCCTAAGCGCACAAAGCGACCGTCAATACTTATCCAGTTTTCACCATGTGATCGTTACTGTGCCATACTGAATCAATTGTAGACTCTGTTTGGAAGCAGCATGTGGCATAAGCCTTCATTCATACTTCACAAGAAGAAAATCTCTTTAGTGCTTACGATTCAGTTTACTCTAGAGTAGGGCTGCTTGATTAAATGGTGTCACGATTTTTTGACTCTTACATTATTCTAGTCGATTTAATGATTAATGGTGCATTCTTACTACAACCAGTAAATTCTCAATAGCCAATGTCCTGCATAAAATAACCGCTAGTACAAAACTCCTCATATGACAAGGCCAGTGTGTCCTCCCAAAGTTAGAAAGGAAACCTTCGCCACTGGACTCAAGCAATATTAAAGTCTGGTTAAAAATTTTGTCATGACCGTTTTCTGTTATTCTGCCAATAGTGACTCATAAACCACTCAACAACTAATGCAGAGAGTCATGTAGTCCATTCATTCATTCATTCATTCATTCATACGTTTAGTTGTTGTTTGTTTAGTAATAGGAATTTGTTTATCACTGAGTAATATGAAATATTTGTCTAGCTGGACTGAACAAATGTATTACTTTTTACTGCAAATAGGTGATTTGGATCATTTTAAAATCACCTGGACAAAAGTCACTGGGACCAGTGGCCATAGACGTTGTACCATGTGACCTCACGCACACCTAGTTTTCTGACATTGTTCTTCTCCTTTTCCTTCTGTAGACTCACAGCACATGTGTACGTAAGGTCACATGGTGCAACGTCTATGGCCACTGGTCCCAGCAAATAAGGGGGAAATAAGAGCTATGTTCTATGCAGTGGTTGCCCAAGTGCAAAGCCTGCATAATTGACACTGTTCTTCAATCGAATTGTATTTTAATTGCAATTTAATACAATTTGTTGTGCAGCTCTACTCTAGAGAAGGCTGCGGCATTAATGTTAATGCTATAGAAAATCTCTCTGCGATAAAGCTTTAGAGACAAAAAATTAGCAATCAACAATATGTACAATGGGATTTTAGCACACCTCTCAGCTATACGTCACAACCTCTAACCTTGTAGTGAAATGTATGTTAAACCTTTGAGCAGACACGAAGTGGCGTCTGTAGACTGTTTCATGGTTATACCTCAGGTGTTACTGCAAAGTTCACTCTGAATCAGAGCTTGTTTATGCTTTTTAAATTTTTTTTATTCTGGAGTATTTTTCGCAGATCAACGAGAAGAAAAAGAATTGAAAATCTTTTAGAGCATTTGTAACATAAAACGGGGGGAAATTGAAGAGATCTAGATACTTTCTGAAAGCACTGTATTTCAACATCTGTCTTCTGTTTGTGTCTGTAGGTCTTGGTTCCATGTCGTGGAAGTTTATCAGTTAGTTCGTACACAGCAGCACAGTTTGAGAGCTATGTCCTCTTGCCTGCAGAACAAGGCTTCCAGACAATTGATGGGAAGGTACATACAGACACACCCACCTCTGATCAATCACTGGGAGGGTTATCAGTGTGCAGTGGTTGTAAGCACTGTTCTCTGTTGTATCTTTCAGGAGGTGTCAATCGAAAATAACCAGGTGCACTTGGTGACTGGGTTTGTGAGCCCCGCTTCAGTTGCCATTTTGTTTGAGGAGACATTCTACAATGTGAAGGAGCAGGCCTACAGTATCCTGTGTATCACTCGGCCTGTTGACTCTGAGCCGAGCACAGGTAGAGCTCTCCACCTTTAAACACTGGGCCCTTACTGACAAGGTGCTGCTCCTGGAACCAGTTCAGGGACCCGGTGGATTTTAAAGCAGTGGCCCATGTTTAATGATGCAATGAGATTTAACACATGGAATAAAAATAATAACAACCATAGTGTTTTACAGTGGTTTTACAGTGGGTATAGAAAAGAATCACCCCCCTTTAAAATAATCACATTTTGTTGCTTTTCAGCCTGAAATGAAGACGGACACAGTTTTCGTTTTATCCAGCTGTATTTACTCAGTGCAACTTATAACATCCAATTGAAAGATATAACACCAACATGTCAGAAAAAATAGAATGATTGAGAATCACCTTCTCAATGGCGCACAAAGCCATTTGAATTTGACTTTGTTTTGTCCAAAATCTGAAATGTTAACTCGTCAGACCACAAAACATGATTCCACTGTGCTACTGTCCATCTCAGATGAGACCAAGCCTAGAGAAGTCTTAATTATATAGTGCTCTGTAGAAGGTGAAATGCCTAAAATCCTACCGATTTGTCTTTAGGTAATGTTGTTCATAAAGTGTTGGATTATTCGCTGATGCATCTGTTGGCAGATTTGCGAGCCTCGACCCATCCTTGCTCTTGAAGGACTAGGCCTTTTTTGGAGGTTCCTTATATACTATGATTAGACGATTGCCTCACCTGTTTCACATCAACTTCTTATTTCAACTTGTCACATTGCTATTAGTCCTAAATTGCCCCTGTCCCAACTTTTTTGGAATATGTTGCATGCATCAATTTCAAAATAAACGTTTATCTTCAAAAAAAAACTATGCAGCTGATTAGGTAAAACATCAAATACATCGTCTTTATATGTTTTTTTTTTTTGTTTGTTTGTTTAAATACAAGTCAAAGTACATTTACAAATCACTCCTCTATCTTCACGTTTGTGTCTTATTTTAATGACAGTAGAAATGATACTTTTTGTGCACTTTGTTCATCTTTGGTTTAAGAGATAGACTTTTTTTATTGGGCATTTTTGTAAAAACCACAGACTTGTCACTGACTGCATGACCTCTCTGAGCTCCATGACTTATAGAAGCCTGATCCTTGTGAAACTCTGTTTGTCAGTTGAGCTGAGTCCTGTCCCTGCACACTACTGCCTGAAGAATGTCGAGGAGGTAAAGGACTTCCTGGGCCGCCATGCTGAGAAACTGGATAAATTCATTGCCGCGTTCTGCCAGTCCTTTAAAGAACAGGAAAGGAAGAGTCTGCGCCATCACATAGTGAGAGAGAGTCTATTTCCCCTTATTACTCATTAATGTAGGTGTTGTGTAGTCAAAGGAAGAATAACTACATGTTCTTTTTCCTCCCCAGGATGCTGTACATGCTCTGTATACAAAGTGTCTTCAGTGCTTGCTGAGAGATTCGCGTCTGGTACGTAGAGATCGACTTGTGCTCTAGAGTTCAGCTATGTCTGTACTGGTGTCTTGTGCTGTGAGTTGATGAAGTGGGTGTTGTGGATTTTAGAAGGTGCTGACCAAGCAGGAGCTTCAGATGACCCTTCTCAAACAAGCAGTGGAGGTAAGTTTGCATAAGCCTGCTATCACACTAGTCTTTTTTAGTCTCAAGTACCAATACATTTTAATCCTAACGGAAAAATGCAAGCACTTTAAAAAAAAATTAGGAGTGTCATTCTCTTCCCCCTCATAATAGATTAAATATTGAGAAGTCAATCACATATGTTGTTAATAAATCAAATAAACCTATCTAGCTAATTACCCAGTACAGAAATCTTTATGGTTACAGTGTGAGCATCACATGAGATCATTTTTTCCATGTCAGCTCAAAAGGTCAGTTCTTTTTCGGTTAAAAAAAAAATTGCATAGTGTGAATGCAGCCTAAACCAGAGCAGCATACATGGAGCAAGGGACTGAGTAGATATCTTAAATTTTGAGATTTGTTTGTCTATGGAGCACATTATTCATGCTGTTCTTGTTTTTCGGCAGATGTACATACATAATGATATCCATGATCTCCTCTTTAGTTATGTGGGAACTCTCGAAGCAACTCAGGTACTGTTTTGTATGTGTGTGCACACAGTGTGTGTCTGTGTATGTATTTCCGGTGTGACTATGTTTGGGTCATGGTGTTCTTTTTGACCTTTTTTCATTTATAATGAATGCATTTTATGTTTCTGCTTCATTTAATGTTGACGTATTATACTCGTTTATACCACAGTGCTGTTAAATTTTCAATTTTAATGGTTCAGAAGTCGTTGATTAATTTTCTATAGCAGCAGCTCTGACAGTAGTTCTGGCCGAAAGGCAAAGCACAGGTTTATATTAATGCTCTATTTCTAAAACAACCTAAAATTACCTGATTATAATAATAAATGGATTAAAAAGCATGTTATTTAACACAGAGTTTAACAATGTTTTCCTCCACAGGAGAGGCTTTATGGTTTCTCAGTAACATGACAAGCTTTTTTTTTTTTTTTTTTGTATTATTTAATTTCAAGATGAGAAAAAAAGGGAGGCACATGAGGGAACAACTGTTTATAACTGCAATATCATAAGTGATCAAAGGAATTAACTTCCTTTCTTCCTTTCTCACAGACATTCCACAACATTAAACATAGCTATATGTTCTTATACAGTGCTGTGAAAAAGTATTTCTTCTGTTTTTGTACTAAATTATTTCAGAAATTAAAACAAAATCTAAGATAAAACAAAGGCAACCTGAGTAAACACAAAATACAGTTTTTAAATGATAATGTTATTTATTGAAGCTAATAAGTTATCCAATACCAACTGGACCTGTGTGAAAATGTATTTGCCCCAAATCTATGAAACTGGGTTAAGCTGGACTAGACGCAACCAGGTCTGATTACTGCAAACCCTGTTCAATCAAATCTACACTTCAGATAGAACTTTTTCAACAGCATGAAGTTGGTTAAAAGGTCTTACCCAGTAACGCAGTATGCCAAAATTGAAATAAATTCCAGGAATGATGAGGAAGAAGGTGATTGAAATATATCAGTTTGGAAAGGGTTACAAAGCTATTTCAACGGCTCAGGGTCTCCATCAATAAAGTCACCGTCACTGTTCAGGACTCCACTATCAGAAAGACACTGGGCAACAATGGCAAGAGTGGCGAAGTGAAAACCACTGCTAACCCAGAAGAACATTAAGGCTCGTCTGAATTTTGCTAAAACGCACCTTGATGATCCCCAAACCTTTTGGGAGAATGTTCTGTGGACTGATGAGTCGAAAGTGGAACTGTTTGGAAGACAGGGGTCCCTTACATCTGGCATAATTCCACAAAAAGATCATCATACCTACGGTCAGGCATGGTGGTGGAAGTGTGATGGTGTGGGGATGCTTTGCTGCTTCAGGGCCTGGGCAACTTGCAATAATTGAGGGAAACATGAATTCTGCTCTCTACCAAAAAATCTTAAAAGAGAATGTCCGGTCTTCATGTCCGGAGTTTCAAGTTGAAACTCAAGCACAGCTGTATTATGCAGCAAGACAATGATGCAAAGCATAGGAGTAAGTCCATCTCTGAATGGCTCAAAAAAGCAAAATGAAAGTTTTGGAGTGGCCTAGTCAAAGTCCTGACTTGAACCAATTGAGATGCTGTGGCAGGACCTTAAACGGGAAGTTCATGCTCGAAAAGTGTGGCTGAACTAAAGCAGTTCTGCAAAGAAGAGTGGGCCAAAATTCCACCACAGTGCTGTGAAAGACTGATCTCCAGTTATCAGAATAGTGTGGTTGCAGTTATTGCTGCTAAAGGTGGCACAGCCAGATTTTAAGTTTAAGGGAGCAATTAGTTTTTCACATGGGTGATAGGGGTTGGATAACTTTTTTTGCTTCAATAAAAAAAATAAAAACTTTTTATGTTTTATGTTTGTATGTTTACTCAGGTTGCCTCTGTTTTATGTTGTATTTCATTTGAAGATCTAAAACTATTTAGTATGAGATGTACACAAAAACAGAAGAAATCAGGAATACTTTTTCACAGCACTGTAGCTATGTTTTATATACAACATTGCTGTGGTGTAAGAGAAATAACACACTTCAGGATGCACCATTATTGGAGAATATTCAAATTTGGGGTAGTAACAGCATCACACCACCACAATGTTGATTATTTTCCCATAACAGCACATCCCATCGTGTTTTCCATATCTTGTACTTTAATAGGATGCTGCATTCAATAAAACAACAAGAGGGCTGCAGGAACTGCAGCAGAAAGATCTTGGAGTGAAGTCAGACTTCAGGTGAACTGAATACAGCCAAGAACAATTCAAAGTTGATTCTTTGTAATTCAGCTCTCGCTCTGTCTCACACCCTCTCGCACCCTCTCTTATGCTGTTTTTATTTTTCTCTCTTTCTGCAGTATAAATATTCCTCGTGCTAAGAGGGAATTAAGTCAGCTTAACCGCTGCAGCTCTCCCCAGCAGAAGCTGCTCTGCCTCAGGAAGGTTGCCTTCACCATCATGCAGTCACCCAGCCGCAAAGGTGTGTTTCTTAGGTGAAAGGTGTCCCTCTCATAGTCTGGAAGCCATGATTCTTGGGAATCTGTTTATGCTCAGCTTTCCAAAAGGTGGTGCACATTGACTACGTTTACATGCACATCAGTATTCCGATATTAATCCGAATTCGGCAATATTCGAATTACTGAGTCATGTGAACGCCACAATCCGATTGCCCGATTCGGATTAAGACAATATTCTGATTCTGATCCCACCCCTGGAATATGCCTGTTTTAATCAGAATGTTTTAATTGTTGCATGTAAACACCTTGTTCAGAAAATCCACTGAAAGGAGATATATGCATATGCTCAGTCCGCAAAGAATTGTGGGTGATAACAGCTGTAGGCTAGGTATTTAGGAATGGCAACTTAGGCATACTTACAACAACCATGTATACAGGAATATTCCGATGCCGGTACGCATATAAACGTCGGATTGGGAATTCAATTCAATTCAGTTTTATTTGTATAGCGCTTTTAACAATGGACTTTTAACATGTCAATTGTGTATGTCAATTTGTTTCACCCAATAACTATACATCATTGTTTTCCTTGACAACGCAGTATAACAGGGCTGTGTTGTTGCAGTTTGTGTCCTCACAGACAATGTTGCCTTTGTCCCTCCGTCCAACCATTCTCCTGAACTTTACTATAGTAACCAGATTAGCTGGCACACACACACACACACACACACACACACACACACACACACACACACACACGGAATACTTAACTCTGTTTCACCACGAACTGTTATTATTGAAATACACAGTGCTGGCAGCACAACAACACTTCACTGTTTGTGTAAAGTAGAGCAATCTGGTCTTGACAACTGCTTGTTAAACTGCCAGTGAGCCAAAGTTTAGATTAGTGAAGCAGACACAGAAGGAGTGTAAAGAAATGGTGAGACTGGAGCACATTTACACACTGAATATAGGACTGTGAAATATGCATTTCTTCTCTCCTTGTTTATCCAGTTAACTTAGAGGCGGTATGTGCGGATGATCTCCTTTCAGTTATTCTGTATCTACTGGTGAAAACTGAGATTCCTAATTGGTAAGTAAAGCAGTAATCCATCATACTCTGCATATAGCATCATTCTCAGATTGTCCCAAAGCCAGTCTGTTTATTGGCTTGGCCAGTATTTAATTCAATTTACTCTGAAAGCCATTTAGCCATTTATCTTTTTTTTTTTTTCTCTTTTGGTTCCACTGACAACAAATTTGTTCACTATTTTTTTTTCCAGGAAGGCAAATCTCAGTTACATTAAAAACTTCCATTTCTGCAACTCGACCAAGGATGACCTGAGTTACTGCCTGACATCGTTTGAGGCAGCTGTGGAGTACATAAGCCAAGGCAACCTTAGTCAAGGGCCGACGGTGAGAGATGGGGAAAAAAAAAAAAAAAGTGCAGGCTCTTTTCTGACATTAGTTCACTCTCATTCATGAAATCGTTTTAACAAATGTTACAGTCCAAATGTATGGTGTTGATGCTAAGAAACAAAACCCAGCTGTTTAATCATGTAATTTATACCATGGTCTGTCTGAATACTTGATTCTGATTGGCTGGAAGGTGTGCGTTCGAACCGTTGAATGCACAGGTAATTCCAGTCAGTTTAATCACCGTTCTAAATTAATGCGCTGCTTATAAACAGCTGTAACCATAGTAACATACAGTTGCATACAGTAGTTAAACTCTCAGCTATATTATTAGTAGAGACACGGCACAGACGCAGGTAATTCTCACACACACAATCTCTCTCTCTCTCTAATAAGTATTTATTATAATTCATTCAAATAAATGTAATCTTATCACAGTACTTTAATCATACGTTTTAATGTTTTATTCAAAAGCATGGGTCACACGCTTTTTAACTATGAGAGCCCAAGAGATTGGGAATCAGTTTTTCCCTTCATATATTGATATGTAAATTGAAATATGTTCCCTGGTGCATAGGGCTCAGGAGAGCTGAATGACAAACTGTTCTTCAGGCAAAAGATGAATCTTCTTTCTCAGAGTGCTTCTACCCCTATAGACTGTTTGTTTGAGGTAAGAAACACACCACATCACATCTTTTTTCCTCTTCAAACGATACCAAAGAAATGAATACATTCAGTATTATCTTCAATAAAAAAGATAGGGAAGCATGTTCCACCACAAGATGTCACTATAAAATCATCATACGGTATTTAGCACTTGGGCGTATCTTCAGTGGTCTGCGTTGTGTTTGTGTGTGTCTTTAGCATATAGCAAATGGGAACAAGGCAGAAGTCCAGCGCTTGCTAAGTGAAGGCGAGAGTGAGGAAGATAGGAGACAGATGTGTCATCCACTGTGCTCCTGTGATGCATGTGACCGGCTTTTGTCAGGGTTAGACTCTAAAAATGTGCTTCTTGTTCTCTGTCCTGCACACACACACACACACACACACACACACACACACACACACACACACACACACATTTAATGAAGAGCATTGCAAAATTAGGCCTAGGATACGCTATAATCAATGTGTCTTCACACAGGAATATATATCTTTTATTATTTATGACTTCATATTCACTTCTTATATGCTCTCCCTAGGATACAGTTCTTTTATACACCCTATGTAGTGCACTACATGCAGTGCATGCCATTTAGATTCAGCCACAGTAAACATGTGGCGACATACATTTTTCTGTAGATATTTACACGAGTAAAATTGAAAAAAGTACCACTGATTTAAACACTTTTTCACAAAATATTGGATTGGGCCGACTTATCGGACAATTTCAATCAGTATAAACAAATTATTTTATTTTATATCACATGTCTGTTATAAGATTAGTCAGGACACTGTTGGGTTTCTGTGTGTAGAGTATCATGAGTCTGTAAATCTTTTTTGATAATAAAACACTGTATAAAACTGCCGCAAGTAAATTATAAAATTTAAATGTAGTAGGCTAGGTAAAAAAACTTCTTATAAATGAAAAACTGTAAATTCTTAAAGCCATGAGTGTCTACTTTCATATGAGCCATTAACCACTACTGTGGAGTGTGACACGACAAATAAATTCGGTGCTGAACTCGGGCACCCCCCAAAACAGAATTAATTTTTAGTACTAATTCTTCTTCGCTTGCCTTCAATCTTCTGGCTGTTTTTCTGACTCATTTCTTTTTAATGAGATGGTGGTCTAATGGTGGTCAGTCTTTTTGACTGTTCTCCTGAGTATGTTCTTGCTCTGTGGTCATACTCTAACGACGTATGTTGCGTACTCAGACGCACACACAAGTCTACAGCCTGAGACACTGTTACTGTTAGTGGGTAAATCAATTTGAACAGCACTATTATTAACCACTTTTAAGCTGTTCTGATATCACAGCCATTCACAGTGTGTTTATTGTGGTGACTCAAATGATTATGCTTAATTGGGATAAAGCAGAAACGCAGTGACCAATAGCTGCAAGGAGCCAAACTATCATTTTTGACAAAGTATTTGGACAAAGGAATAGCCGGCTAGGAAATAGTATAGAGAGATTTATATTTCTAATAGGATATTAAGAACTTTAGCTAAACTTTGTTGTGGCACAACACACCTCAGTTGTTTGCTATAAAGTTTTTTTTTTTGTTTTTTTTCATATTCATTTGTTTTCTGGTTTGTGTTCGATTTCAATTTATCAAAACTCGCTTGGTTTAACTTCAAGTCTTTCCGTCCTCTTTAGATGACAAGTATTGTGGTACATGCCATTCAAATTTTTAAAAATATTGTTAAATCTTGGCTGTAGCTCCCAGTCTCAGTCAGTGATGAGTACTAATTATAAAGTGTGTATTCGTTTTTCTTTCTTTCTTTTAATACCCAGGAGATTAAATGACCCATCTATAGTCACTCCATGTTCCCGGGATGACCGAGGCTACACTCCTCTTCATGTTGCTGCTATATGTGGTTAGCTGTGTTCTCATATGCTTTACCTCACTGTCATACTTTAAGTATGAAAAAGTACATTCCAAGTCTGACTCCTAATCAGTATTAGTTAGTAATGATTCAGTTTCTCAGTCTCTTGCACATGCATCTAAACCTCTGTGGCTAGGCCGTTTTGGCTGACATGTAGAATGTGTGTGTGTGGCTGAACAGGTCAGTCTCTGCTGGTTGACCTGTTGGTGTCAAAGGGAGCTGCAGTGAATGCCACAGACTACCACGGCCTCACAGCTCTGCACCTCAGCTGCCAGAAGGGCTATCAGGGTGTCACGGTGAGTGTCTTGTCTAAATATACCTGTTTACAGCCCTATACATGTCATGTCATACTCCACATAAGCAAATAAAAAAAAAACTCATTGATATGGTGAGGTTTTCTGTGAGGAGATGTTTATTTAGCATCTCTGGAAGAAGTCCCCGTTGTTGGCCATTGCTAATAGTCGGAGGTAAATCTGTTCCTAAGACACACGAAAGTGTTCAAGACAGAGGACTTTGCAGTTTCTTGATAACAAGCTGCAGTTTTTCTCTTGTCTTATTAACTTCAAGAGAGAGCGAGCAAAAAGAGAGGCAAGTGAGGGAATGATTGTTTATAGCTGCTGTAATGTAAGTGCTAACAGGAACTGACTTGTTTTGTGGATGTTCCACAACTTTAAATGTAACTATACACTCCTGGGCAAAAAAAAAAAAAAAGGCAAAACATTAAGCTTTTAATGGTCTTAACCAGAGGTGGACAAAGTACACAACTCCATTACTTGAGTGAAACTAAAGATACTACTGGTCAACTATGACTCCATTACAAGAGAAAGTACTTGAGTATCAAAAGTAAATTTCCTTTTTTATGTCAACGCATTGTTTTATTATTGTTGTATTGTTATATGTAATACTTACAATACCTTATGCCTCTGAAGCAACCTACTGAATAGTTGCTATGGCAACTTGGAGGGCAAATCTATAAATCATTTGACTGACCATACAGGTGCATCTCAATAAATTAGAATGTCGTGGAAAAGTAATTTTATTTCAGTAATTCAGCTCAAATTGTGAAACTCGTGTATTAAATAAATTCAATGCCACAGACTGAAGTAGTTTAAGTCTTTGGTTCTTTTAATTGTGATGATTTTGGCTCACATTTAACAAAAACCCACCAATTCACTATCTCAACAAATTAGAATATGGTGACATGCCAATCAGCTAATCAACTCAAAACACCTGCAAAGGTTTCCTGAGCCTTCAAAATGCTCTCTCAGTTTGGTTCACTAGGTAAGCCACAAACATTCATTGCCAAAGAAGCTGGCTGTTCACAGAGTGCTGTATCCAAGCATGTTAACAGAAAGTTTAGTGGAAGGAAAAAGTGTGGAAGAAAAAGATGCACAACCAACCGAGAGAACCGCAGCCTTATGAGGATTGTCAAGCAAAATCGATTCAAGAATTTGAGTGAACTTCACAAGGAATGGACTGAGGCTGGGGTCAAGGCATCAAGAGCCACCACACACAGACGTGTCAAGGAATTTGGCTACAGTTGTCGTATTCCTCTTGTTAAGCCACTCCTGAACCACAGACAACGTCAGAGGCGTCTTACCTGGGCTAAGGAGACTTAGGACTGGACTGTTGCCCAGTGGTCCAAAGTCCTCTTTTCAGATGAGAGTAAGTTTTGTATTTCATTTGGAAACCAAGGTCCTAGAGTCTGGAGGAAGGGTGGAGAAGCTCATAGCCCAAGTTGCTTGAAGTCCAGTGTTAAGTTTCCACAGTCTGTGATGATTTGGGGTGCAATGTCATCTGCTGGTGTTGGTCCATTGTGTTTTTTGAAAACCAAAGTCACTGCACCTGTTTACCAAGAAACTTTGGAGCACTTCATGATTCCTTCTGCTGACCAGCTTTTTGAAGATGCTGATTTCATTTTCCAGCAGGATTTGGCACCTGCCCACACTGCCAAAAGCACCAAAAGTTGGTTAAATGACCATGGTGTTGGTGTGCTTGACTGGCCAGCAAACTCACCAGACCTGAACCCCATAGAGAATCTATGGGGTATTGTCAAGAGGAAAATGAGAAACAAGAGACCAAAAAAATGCAGATGAGCTGAAGGCCACTGTCAAAGAAACCTGGGCTTCCATACCACCTCAGCAGTGCCACAAACTGATCACCTCCATGCCACGCCGAATTGAGGCAGTAATTAAAGCAAAAGGAGCCCCTACCAAGTATTGAGTACATGTACAGTAAATGAACATACTTTCCAGAAGGCCAACAATTCACTAAAAATGTTTTCTTTATTGGTCTTATGAAGTATTCTAATTTATTGAGATGCACCTGTACTTCATACTGAAATTTTAGCTCTAAAGCACAGACAATTTCAAGCTTTCACAAGAAATTAAAAGTTTACACTCCTCAATATGCTTCCGCAGGTTGGACGGCGAGTTTTTGAAGGCTGCGATTTGATTTGTTTTAGACAAACAAAGCAAACATTTAAAACGAAAAGAATCTTTGACCTTTTCAGAAAACTGGAACATACTTTTTAAGTCTGGCCATGGGTGCGCTCACTGTGCCGAGGAACCGCCTTCTTCCATTCTGCCAACCGATCAGTGTTCAGAAAATGCTGGCAAATCATTGAACTACACGACACGTGACCCTACAAGAGTGATTACTGATAGGCTGTCTGTCACCTGCAAAAAACCAATCACGTTTTAGAGAAGAAAAACTGATCCACTGATTTTCAAAGCTGCTACATAGTAAAGACTTTCGACTCGAGGACCTCGATAGTAATGTAGTGGAGTGAAAAGTACGATATTTGTCTTTCAGATGTAGTGAAGTTAGTCACAAGTTTCCAGAAAAAATAATACTCAAGTAAAGTACAGATACTCAAAGTGTACTTAAGTACAGTACTCAAGTAAATGTACTTCATTACTGTCCATCTCTGGTCCTAACAACAAATCATTGGTCAGAAAATTAGCAAGAATTAAACAAATGCACTCCTGAGACCTCCTGTGCCACCATTTGCCGGTTTACTTTTGCTGCAGTGAACTGCTTAGAGAAACCGGGAAATTCACTTATATAGTTTTCTTGTACGCAAAGGTAAAATCATGATAATGATTACAATGCTTGATGTAAAATTCAAACAAATGACTGGGTGACAAAATTAAAATTAAGTAAAAAAAAAAATTTTTTTTTAAATAAAAAGCTTTTCGGAAGTTTACCCACAAGGTTTAAACATTGTAAAGAAATCAAAGGGAAAAGCTATGTTAATTTCCTGACCAATGATTTGTTGTTAAGACCATTAAAAGCTTAATACTTTGCCATTTTGGGCTCGGCCCATTTTTTGCCCAGGAGTATAAACAGATAAAAGGTACAATGTGTCATTCTTTAATAAGTACTTGTTAGTGTTGGCAAATTGCTGTGGTATAAGTGGAATAAAATGCTTTAGAACATGCTGTTATTGGAAAATAATAATCTTCGGGATGGTAATGGCATCACACCACCCTGTCACTGATTATTTTCCTTTATCAGCACACCCTGTTGTGTTTTATTGCTTACTCATATCATGTTATTCCCTTTGAAATGGTGAAGCAATAAATATCATAATGTGCTGAAAATGTGATATCAGGTGTATTGTTGTTCACCAAACGATTCAGAAACACTGAGTTGTCTTTTGAGATCGCGGTCTCTTTATCACTTTTCTTGTCTGTTCCCGTAGCTGCTGCTGTTACACTATAAAGCAAACTCAGATGCTCAGGACAACAATGGGAACACTCCTCTTCACCTGGCTTGCATGTACGGGCACGAGGATGTAAGTGACTTGGATAATACTCTGTTCATGCAATTCCTTAAAGACTACAGTTGTGGTCATAAGTTTACACATGGCTTACAGAATCTGTAACAAAAAAGAGGGATCATAAAAGTTGCATTTTGTTTTTTATTTAGTACTGCCCTGAATATTTGAACATGTAAACAGATGTTTACACACAGATGTGTCCACAAGACACAATAATAACAGAATTTACACAAATGAAGCAGTTCAAAAGATCACATACCCTTGATTATTAATACTGTGTGTTGTTACCTGGATGATCGACGACTGTTTTTATGTTTTGTGATAGTTGTTCATGAGTCCCTTGTTTGTCCTGAGCAGTTAAACTGCCCACTGTTCAGAAAAATCCTCCAGGTCCTGCACATTCTTTGGTTTTCCAGCATTTGACCCCTTTCCAACAGTTGGCTATATGATTTTGAGATCCATCTTTTCACACTGAGGACAATTGAGGGACTCGTACACAACTATTACAAAATGTGTAAACATTCACTGATTCTCAAGAAGGCAACACGATACATTAAGGGGGGTGTAAACTTTTGAACAGGATGATCGGTATAAATTATTATTTTGTCTTCTGGGAAACATGTAAATATCTTATGTAGCTTCTGAAGGGCAGTACTAAATGAAAAAAAATCAACAACATCTGTCTATCTATCCATTTTCTGTACCGCTTACTCAACACAGGGGCGTGAGGTAAACAAAATAATAATGATCCCTTTATGATCCCTCTTTTTACATTTTTTTTTATTATTATTAACATTTTGCAGATTCTGCAAGGTGTATGTAAACTTCTGACCTCAACTGTATGTCCTCAAGAAATGAAATCACAGAGATATACTAAAATACAGAGAATCCCCACATGACCCTCATGTTAACCCATGCCTAAGTGTGTGTGTGTGTGTTGTGTGTGTTTCAGTGTGTAAAGGCCCTGGTTTACTACGACCTGAACACATGCCAGCTGAATGTGCAGAACGATAAGGGGGATACGGCTCTGCACATCGCGGCTCGTTGGGGTTACGAAGGCATCATGGAGGTGCTGCTGGAGAACGGCGCCTCCACTCTCCTCCATAACAAGGCCAATCAGAGCCCACTGCACTGTGCACTCAACTCCAGGGTCAGAGCACCACGCAGTTCAGCACTGCACACAGCATTCAAACAAAGAAAGTTCTTGTATGAAAGTGATAAGCATATCAGATAGTATTCCATATACAATCACTGGCCGCTTTATTAGGCACCCCTGCTCATTTTTGCAAGAGGCCAATCATGTTGCAGCAGCGTAATGCATATACAGGTGCATCTCAATAAATTGTCGTGGAAAAGTTCATTTATTTCAGTAATTCAACTCAAATTGTGAAACTCGTGTATTAAATAAATTCAATGCACACAGACTGAAGTAGTTTAAGTCTTTGGTTCTTTTAATTGTGATGATTTTGGCTCACATTTAACAAAAACCCACCAATTCACTATCTCAACAAATTAGAATATGGTGACATGCCAATCAGCTAATCAACTCAAAACACCTGCAAAGGTTTCCTGAGCCTTCAAAATGGTCTCTCAGTTTGGTTCACTAGGTAAGCCACAAACACTCATTGCCAAAGAAGTTGGCTCTTCACAGAGTGCTGTATCCAAGCATGTTAACAGAAAGTTGAGTGGAAGGAATAAGTGTGGAAGAAAAAGATGCACAACCAAACCGCAGCCTTATGAGGATTGTCAAGCAAAATCGATTCAAGAATTTGAGTGAACTTCACAGAGTAAAGTTTCCACAGTCTGTGATGATTTGGGGTGCAATGTCATCTGCTGGTGTTGGTCCATTGTGTTTTTTGAAAACCAAAGTCACTACACCCGTTTACCAAGAAATTTTGGAGCACTTCATGCTTCCTTCTGCTGACCAACTTTTTGAAGATGCTGATTTCATTTTCCAGCAGGATTTGGCACCTGCCCACACTGCCAAAAGCACCAAAAGTTGGTTAAATGACCATGGTGTTGGTGTGCTTGACTGGCCAGCAAACTCACCAGACCTGAACCCCATAGAGAATCTATGGGGTATTGTCAAGAGGAAAATGAGAAACAAGAGACCAAAAAATGCAGATGAGCTGAAGGCCACTGTCAAAGAAACCTGGGCTTCCATACCACCTCAGCAGTGCCACAAACTGATCACCTCCATGCCACGCCGAATTGAGGCAGTAATTAAAGCAAAAGGAGAACCTACCAAGTATTGAGTACATGTACAGTAAATGAACATACTTTCCAGAAGGCCAACAATTCACTAAAAAATGTTTTTTTATTGGTCTTATGAAGTATTCTAATTTGTTGAGATAGTGAATTGGTGGGTTTTTGTTAAATGTGAGCCAAAATCATCACAATTAAAAGAACCAAAGACTTAAACTACTTCAGTCTGCGTGCATTGAATTTATTTAATACACGAGTTTCACAATTTGAGTTGAATTACTGAAATAAATGAACTTTTCCACGACATTCTAATTTATTGAGATGCACCTGTAATCATGCAGATATAGAGTCAAGTAAAGCGCTTCACTTAATGTTCACATCAAACAGCCGAATAGGGGGAACATTTTATCTCACTGACTTTGACAGTGACATGGTTGTTGTTGCTAGACCGTCTGGTTTGAATATTTCAGAAACTGCTGATCTCTTCAGAATTTCGTGAACAATGGTCGCTGGTGTGAAAAAAAAAAAAAAAAACATCCAGTGATTGGCAGTTCTGGGAGCCGAAACACCTTGTTGATGAGACAAAGTTCAGAGGAGAATGCCTTCGAGCAGACAGGAAGGCTACAGTAAATTGAGTAATCACTCTTTACAACCATGGTGAACAAAAAAGCATCTCAGAATGCACAACACATCATACCTTGAGGCGGATGGGCTACAACAGCTGAATCACATCAGGCTCCATTCCTGTCAGCCTGTAACAGGAATCTGAGGCTACAGTGGGCACAGACTCATCCAAACTGGACAGTTCTGTGGGCAGAAATGAATTTGGACTCGGCTGACTACCTGATGGACGGCTGTTGTAGCTATGGCTCCACATGTTATGTGTGTTCTGATGTTTGATGTGAACATCAGCTCTTGACCTGTATCTGCATGATTTTATGCATTCTGCTGCTGTCACATGATTGACTAATCGTATAATTTCATGAATGTGCAAGTGGATGGTGTGTCTAGTTACACCATGGTATTTACATACAGTTGTTTGTGTGTGTGTTTGTGTAATACTGGTAGACAAACAATTCTATGGATTTATTTCAATTCTGTATTTATAGTGAATAACACCTTCCCGATCATGTGCTGCTCTACTAAAGAGTTTTTTCTTCATGTTGTAGGTTCTGTCCTTACTGGAGCGTACTTATGATAGTGCCAGTAAAAAGGTAAATGGTTTTGAAAAATAATAATAATAATAAGATATATTTATATAGCATCTTTCATACATTAAAATGCAACCCAATTGCCTTACATAGAAAAAAGGCAAATAAAAATAGCAGAAAATAGGGAATTTTTTTTTTTCTAAAAATAAATAATAATAATAATAATAATAATAAAAATAACCATGAAATAAATACATAATAAATAGTAATAGTAAAATGTAATATTTAATAGAAATTAAACACAAATGCTCACAAATGTCAAATAATACAACAAATATAAAAGTAGAGAAAAACATATAAAAATAAAGCAAAAAAATATGATTTGAGCTGCTTTTAAAAATTACTATGTGAAGATGATTACTGTATGTCATGTCTAACGAAGCTGCAGAGAAACTGAATGAATGCAGAGTGGTGCAACACAACAATGAACAGATCATCATTAAAATGATGTAGTTTTTTTTAAAATTTGTTTTAACCTGTTTTCTCAGGCTCCCAGTCATTCTCCACAGCCAGCTGACCACAGCAGTAGACGTACCTCTGTGTCCAGTACATCCTCATTCATCTCTGTGGAGGCCAATTCCGAGAGTGAGCGCAATCGCCTAAAGGAGGTGAGACTAGCGCCCTCTGTGCAGTGACAAAGGGTTTTACATTTTGCCTCCATGCTGAATGAGTTTTGGCTGTGGCCTGAGACTCTTTCTCTTCTGTGTCTAATGGCAGGTGGAGAAGTTACTGCGGGCAGTGGCAGATGGAGATGTGGAAATGGTGAGCGGTTATTACACTAATATGATTGCAGACAAATGCCATAACTCACACTTTTCACTTTTCCTCTGACACAGTGCCGGTGCCAGAGCCAGGGCTTGTTCAGAGAATTTGCAGCCTTTGTTTTAAGAACCAGAGCATGTTTTCGCCGCTTTAAGAGCAAACCTGTAATGTGGCGTAAAAATAACCCTGGAGGGTTTTTATAAGATTATAAGAAAATATCTTGAATATAGTCAGATTTATCTAGTATTTCCTATTATGAGATTACCATAATCCAAATATAAAATTATTAAACTTATTTCGAGACATTTTTACTCATTTTACGCTTCACAGTTTCTTATTCTATTGGCAGGTAATCCTGCTCATGTTAAGCATTTATTTCTAGAATGAAGCAAAATTATCTGTCAAAAGAATAAGAAAATGTGAAGCTTAAAATGAGTAAAAATGTCTTGAAATAAGTTTAATAATTTCATATTTGGACTATGGTAATCTCATAATAGGAAATGCTAGATAAATTTGACTATATTCAAGATATTTTCACAAGATATTTCTTTGCGGTGTGTGTGTGTGTGTGTGTGTGTGTGTGTGTGTGTGTGTGTGTATATATATATATATATATATATGTGTGTGTGTGTGTGTGTGTGTGTGTGTGTGTGTGTGTGTGTGTGTGTGTGTGTGTGTGTGTATAATATGTATGTATGTATATAATATGTATGTGTGTGTGTGTGTGTGTCCTGTTTCAGGTGCGCTACCTGTTGGAGTGGTTAGATGAAGAGCCAGAGAATGAAGAGAAAGCTGAATTGCCTGAAAAGACCGAACTGTGCCACCCTCTGTGCCAGTGTCCAAAGTGTGAACCTACACAAAAGGTTTACACATTTTACTAGACATAATACACCCTATCAGTTATTGCCTTATTTAATTATTATGTAGTTATTAGTGGCACAGTTAGCTTTAAGTTACATTGATATAGATGATGACAGTTGTGAGCTGCTGTGTCCTATGAAATATACAACATTTTTTATACAAGACAAAGCAAAGATGAGAATTATTACTGGGGTAATACTTTTCTTTTTTTCAGTATTTCACCACTCCACCCTTATTTTTGCGGGTTTGTGTGTGTCTTTAGAAGTTATTCGTCCTGCGGCCAGACAGTTTGGGAGTAAACAGCAGCAGTGCAGATGGTTTCACGCCGCTGCACGTGGCAGCACTGCATGGACATACAGTACTCGTCTCTTTGCTCATCCGCCACGGCGCCAACATCAACGCCTGTAATGGCCAGAATGCCACTCCACTCCATCTGGCCTGCCAAAATAGCCACACACAGGTGCTGCTGCACTGCTTACACTGCTCCATATAATCACTGAACATTCAGTCAAACTTGAGAAATCACTTTTCATATGGTCCGTTTTTTTTCTTTGACGCTTAAACACCAAGCAGTCACATATAACCAAGTCTATTCTTTTCTTACTGGAATCCCAAACTAGAGCTATGCACAGTAGTGTTCTTTTGAATTCTCTGCCCACCCACTACAACATGTTTAGGTTTGTACCCACCCTCAATATTTTTTAACCCCATTGTTCTCAAAGTGGGGTCTGTGAAGCACATTAAGGGGATTGGTGATTATTATTAGTCATCTAAAATTCATAACCAGCAATTATCAGAGTTATTACAGTAATCCTCAACTCAAAAACAAACCTGTAATTAAGGTTAATTTGAATCCAGTAACAATTGAAATGTTCTCTGTGAATGGAAAAAGTGAATAAAAGATGAACAAAAAGCTCTCTAGCTTTGATAAATAGCCAACATATTATTGTACACATTTAAATAATTAACCTAATACTTGAATAGTAGTAGTATTTGAATAGTTTGAATTATGTTCATGAAATAAATCTGTACTGAGGGGGTCAATAGAATTTATTTTACAGTTAACGGGGTCATTGTTCTGAATAAATTTGAGAAACCCCTGTTCTAATTGACTCCGTTGGCCCAATTCCTTCCTATAGTATAAACAAGTAATTTAAACCTTGCAAAGATTTTTATTTCTTTTTTTTTTTTAATTAACAATTTCAATTGCAACATTTAATCTGCTCGCTCAGGGTCACAACAAGCCAGGAGGGGCCAAACATGAATAAAACTAAGGATGTGTAAACACAAAAAGGAAATTTGCTTCCAGCAGCAGCTAATTTTGCTTCGTGCCAAGGTCACCTAGGTTATCTTTAACTCTGCAAATTCACAAACATGGAATCCATGAGCCAATAGGAAATAAGAGGGTGCACTGGGGTCTTTGAGAAACTGGTCATTATTATGTAGCACTCACACTGGCTAGGTGTTAACTTTCGGTGTCCAAGGATCTTTATTCCTGCCTGCCCACACTTGCTGACATGGGGGTAAATCCATCCTACACTTTTTTTGTTGGTTCCTGTGGGTCATGGAGGATCCTTCGATGCACACACTGATTTCAGCAAGCCTTCATATCGATTAAAATCCCAGGGCACAGACAATAGGGCACACGCTTTTCTGTTGTGCCATTTGGGAGCCCCATGTTGGTCTTTAGTGCACATGTACAAAGTATAACAGTTTGGTGAATTAAATGCATACATGTTTTTCTTCTTTTGATGTGAAAGTGTGTGGCCCTCATCTTGGGTTAAGCTTGTAGTCTTGCACACCCAAGCTAGTGAAAGCTAACCTAGCAAACCTATCCTTCTGTGATAATTTTATAACTTGGTAGGTTTGCACATGTTGGGTTTTTCCTTTTTGCGCCATTGTGTTTGGTTGTGATTTAGTGAAGTTACAGACGGTGAGTCAGAGGTTCTCAGATTGGGCTGATTGACAGCAGCTATTCAAGTTGATTTTTTTTTTTTTTTTTTTAAATCAGATTTCTGTCATGGATTAATGCACATTTTGCAGGTTGTTTAACATAACCCTAAAATTATAATGCAAAGAAGTTTTCTTTTATATTTTGCACCATTTTACCTTGAGAATAGCAATCGATTGCCATTTTTTAAAAAATTTTTATAATGACACTAATACAGTGAATGTCAGTCATTTACATGTACTGATAACACATTGATATTAAAACATAATTGACTCAGATCATGTGTCAGTGAGAAAGGTTATGATATGACACTGAATTACAGTACCAAATCCTTCTACATCCTCCCTTTATTTCTGTAGGTGGTGAGTTCTCTGGTGGAGTGCAATGCCAAGCTAAATAAGAAGGATCAGTTTGGGAACACTCCCCTGATCCAAGCCTGTTTAAAGGGACATGAGGAAACCGTAGCAGTCCTAATGGAGGTACCGTCAGCATTTCACTCCACTCTCACAATACATATAGTATTGCCTATATATTTATTGCTTGAAGAAGTCATGTAACCGAGCATCTAATGAGGCCAGCCTGGGACAGAAAGTAAAATGGGACTAAAGTTAATTTTGTCGTCCTGTAGAGTGGTGCCTCATTGAACCTGGCCAATAATCAGGGTAACACGGCTCTACACGAGGCAGTGAGAGGAGGACACCAGACTCTGGTGGAACTGCTGCTACAGGCTGGGGCTCTCACACACCTCAGGAACAAGAGACAGTGCACTACACTGGACTGTGCTCAGGAGACTGTATGCAGGCTAACATTTATAACCTTTCATCCTAACATTTAAACAGACAAATAGTAATAGGAACACTGCCTTCTTTCTACTTTGTTGACTTCTAACTCAATTTACAGTTTAAAAAAACAATAGCATTTTGTCACTTTAATCTGTTTGGTTATTTTATACAATTGTTCTTTTTAAACGGCAAAAAAAATTTTTGCTTTGCAGAACACAGCGATTCTTAGGATTCTACAGAAAGCCTGTGCATCCAGTCTTGAAGCTGATTCAATCAAACAGTTCTGCATAGCCCAAAGACATCAAGGAAAAAGTGAGAGGTGTGTTTATGTACGGATTTATTATCAGTGAGTGTGCATAATGTTCCGGCATATGAATGCTGATATTTTCAAGGCTTCGTAGGGAGTAGCACACTCAACAACTGTCCTGAACCGCAAAAACAATTTTCATTAGCTCAGCATCTTCACCAAGCCCTAGATAAATTGCTATATATATATATATATATATATATATATTCAGCAAAATATTTAGACTTTTAAAATTCTGACTGAATCATTAACATGATGTTATGTATTATCTACAGAATACAGCAGATGAATAAATCGCAAGACAGCACAGTCCTTCTCTCCACCGACTCTCCAAATACGGTAACTATCTTTTTTTCTAAACCGCACCACAGTAGCCATGTTTCCATCCACGTATTTTTATGCAAATTTTGGGATATCGCATTAAAAAACGCTGGATAAAAAACACCAGATGGGAATAAAATCTCCAAAATGCGCATTAAAAAAACGTATGCGTGCAATTGAAGCAGATCATTTTTTTTATTCGATAAGAACACATGCGCATAAACTGCGATGGAAACGCATTTACTGAATAAATTCTTCGATGCACTTCAAAAAAGTCATGTGACTTTGCCCCAACAAATCGTGATTGGATAATTGGCTGATTTGATTGGATATTCAGCACATTTATGTGCCAACTTCATACAGCGCAATGGCAATGCATTTTTCTGTGGGAACGTGGTGGGTTGGCATAACTGGTGTCTGTCATCGAAATGATTTGGTATAGTTACCTACCAGAACTCTCACACACGCATCCGCTTCCAATCATAACATGAGGTTTGTAATAGCGTTTCGTCTGCACGCTCTGAAGCGCAAGAAATTTATTATATTGGAAAAAGAGCCACAGTGGCTTCCCCCGTTGCAACAACTTATATTTGTATTGATACTTTGCGCCAGTTTCCCCGGAAGTGACGATTTTGTTCTCTTGAACGCATGGTATGGAAACGGTTCTTTATTTGCAAATGTTTCATGCGATATTCCAATTTTTCCAAAGTTAAATTCGCAACTTGGATGGAAACATGGCTTCCGTTGACCTTTATATTTGTTCTTAATGTTTATGGTTTTTGTCATGTGTGGATCACAGGATTTAGATGACCTGAGTTATAGAAGGCGACTACGGCGGGGAGAGACTATTGATGGCTGCGACCTCTTCATCCATCCACATGAAAACTCGCACTCCTTCAAACAGGCCGCACTGAACCAGGCCGGAATCTTATGCCGCAGTCACACCATACACCAGGACCTGACCCACAGCTCCCCTGAGGACCTGGAGCGAACAGAGTGTAGTTCCACTGCAGTCACAATGGCTGACAGTAAAGCAAATGACCATCCTGCTAATCTCTCACCTGAACCTGAGCAGGTTATTGGGAAGGCTGACGAGAGCACGCAGGACAGCTTGGCGGAGGAGGAGGAGGAGGAGGATCAGAACAGGGACAAAATCTTGCATTGGGCTTCCACAGAGATGGATAATATTGTGCTCTGAGGACCTGAGAGGCTGCTTCAAACATGATGAAACAAGGAGATCACTAGAAGCTATGCATTTAGCTGTTCTTTTGAAATTTAACTCACCAGGTTTAATGTCCTTGCTTCAGTCAGTGATACTAAACTCACCCCAGCCACTGACACGAACAGACGCTTTAGCTCAAACCCCAACTGCTTTAAACAGTCTAAAGCTTCAGCTTTAATTCAGTGAACTGACTATGAGACACAACTTAAATAAAACTGCTAGGGTTTGAGAGAATGTGAGGATTAATGTATGGATTCTTAAAAGGCTTGCTTAATGTTACAATTATTATTTGTAATACAAAGGGAGATGAATTGAAGATGTATTTCCGGGACTAAAACAATCAAAGTGAGATGCTGGCAAAAACTACATTTAAAAGTCCCAGATCCTACATCTGTTTTCGTGTTTTATCTTTTCTGCCGAAGTCCACATATAACACTGTGTGGCTTTATGTAGAAAAAATCATTTCCCTGAGAGCACCCTTAAAATAGTAGAGAAACAAACATTTTAGAATGAATTTAGCCTGCAGTTTTATTTGACCATCACTTTTACCAGCATAATTTTATTTTACCAGCATCATAAAAAGGGATGATTGGGCATAATTTTTAATTTTTTTAAAAATTATTATTATTATTTTTTTAGATTTAACATGCTCTAATTGATCATTTGACTCTTTGATATTGATTTATCAAGCCACTTGTATGTTTCATCGGCTTAGGTGACACTTACAAAAGCATAAAGCAGATTTTATGTTTGACTGCATGAGTGACCACATATTTCCCATATGTGCTATGCTTCTTCCTAAAAGAATTCTTTTGAATTGACTGATTTGATTTCAATTACTACTCGTGTAGTATAGGAATAGATTTTTTTTTTTCCCATCTTGATTTGACTGAGTTATTTTAAGTTATTTTAAAAAATGTGGAATGTAGATATAAAAAGAAATGCAGCTATTTTAGATGCCAAGGACTTTCTTCTTTCTTCATGTTCTTAATTCAAACCTTCCTTGATACAGCCACAAAGTATACATTAGACAGTATTCTGGACCAGTACTGTGTTTTAGGCATGCACTTTACTCCTTAAAATATATATTCATATAGTTCTAACTGGAGATTTTCAGACTGTTGACATGTTTGGCATACCTGTTCATGCAGACTAATCCTAACATGGAATAGTTTCACTGTTTTTCAGATTTAGGTCTAACGTGAACTAGTGACATTTTCCTCAAGATAGACTTTTCAAGTTTGCAATTCGTCGCCAAACGCAACTGAACATTCTGTGTTGTAGCATCTGTACGTCTCTAATCTGGAAAAATAGCAATTATTTTTCTACACGTCCCTTTAAGTGTTATTCATGTAATAATGCAGTGAATGTGCCTTATTTAATTAAATGGGGTCAGAATAACCTATGATAAAGTCATACATCAACGTTTTTCAGTGATGAATAAAAAAAAAAATCAATTGTTCTGTCTGATGTGGATTTTTATTAAATTTCAGCAGCAGAAGGCTGCTCACAATACTCAAATCCTGACTGTACCATTTAACATTATGGGTGCATGTCATCTAATCATGTTTAATACAGTGGTCACCAACCCTGTTCCTGGAGATCTACATTCCTGAAGACTTAAGCTCCAACCATAATCGTGCCCACCTGACCATCTAATCATTGCCTTAAGAAGTTCTTGATCAACTAAAACAGGTGTGTTCGATTTCGGTTGGAGATTAAACCTGCAGGAAGGTAGAGTTCTCTAGGAATAGGGTTGGTGACCACTGTTTTAATACAATCCATGTCTTATCCTAGTCTTACATCATTCTGCAGTATTGCCAATTACTGTACAATTATATTACAAATAATAAGTAATGTTATTTAATGCTATTTTTATTTTATTTATTTTTTTTAAACAAGGTGGAAAGGCTTGTTTAAAAATATTATGCCAGTAATTTTGTTACCAAGTCTTTGGTACCCATCAATTCAAACGCAAGTCACTTTTTACCTCTTAATTAACACAACTACTGAGCTTTTATTCCAGTATTAATGTGCTTTCTCAAATATTACACTGAGAATACTGGGAAAATCAGGGAAGGAAAAAAATGGACCCTTAAAATGAACCACGGTGTTTGGTACCAGTTTGGTACTCACTTTTTACATCGTGTAATGTGTAATCAAATTTGATCATTTTGTGCAAAATACAAGCCACAATCTTTGGTATTGTACATCCATTTTCCATACTGCTTATCCTACACAGGGTCGCAGGGGGCCTGGAGCCTATCCCAGAGGACTCTGGGCACGAGGCAGGGGACACCATGGACGAGGTGCCAATCCATCGCAGGGCACAACCACACACGCGTTCACAGACCCCATCACACACTACAGACAATTTGGAAATGCCAGTCAGCCTACAGCTCCTGTCTTTGGACTGGGGGAGGAAACTTGAGTACCTGGAGGAAACCCCCGAAGCACGGGGAGAACGTGCAAACTCCGGTATTATACATGTCAATAGTAAATTTAGCGGTAGAACGAGGAATTGTTCACGAAATGTTTGCTAGAAATGTGCGATGAGTTGGCAACTTTCACTGTGGGTGTGTGTGTGTGAAATGTGCTGCTAGTCTAGCACACTGATTAATTGATGTGGTGAACAGGCAGGGAATCTTATGGCCCTTCTGATTTAATGAAGGAGATGTAGGGAAATGTAGTCATTACCATTATTAAGCGCCAGGGCAGTTTCACAGCCAACCATGCATCACGCCAGTAGAAGAAGATTAAACCACTTAGTCTAAACGGGCAAAAAAGAGGGCACTTTCATAAAAGTGCATTAAATGATTGACACACCATTTTCTGAAATATGCTGTGCCTTGAGACTGCTGCCCACAGTTAAGGCGAGCACTCTTACTTGAGATGGCTCTAAAGTGCAAATCGCCTGTGGACTGATTTGAATATGGAGGAGACGGGCAGAGGGGAAAGAGAGGTCATCAATTAACACATTAAGCAAATATCAGAATGAAATGTAGCATTCGCAGATGCCCAGAACAGGAAGATGAAAGCCCCTGTATCAGCTCTTCTGCAGCGGGATCTAAAGTGCCAAGAGCGCAATTAATCTGACCCCCTTTCAACCTGTTAAATACGGGAAATCAGTTTTCTTTTCTCTCAGCTCACAGTCTCAATTTGTGACGACTGCTCTGGGGTAACGTTTCTCCTGACAGATGTCGATTCTTTATAAATCTCCACAATGGAGCTGGTGCTCTATTGCGGTGATTTCTCTACTGAGGCTGCCACAGAATGAACCAAACAAATGTGTCGTGCACAAACCACATCTCTTATATTTTGGATTATATTGGTTAAGTAACATTTATAGCAGGAGTGTGAATCATTGCTATTTGATTGCCTTCATCATTCGATCTAGATGTTTAATATTTAAGAAAACTACCGGGTGGCCCAGTGAACTGTTTGGACTGCTTGATTACTTCTGGGACCCTGTCTTGTGTATGTGTTTAACATCCAGTGTGTTACTCTGAAAGCAGCAATCATCTCAGACTTATCCGCATAGATTGGCCTCCAGTGTTAAACAGCAATACAGCCTTCAATATAAGGTGATAGGGCAGATGACCTGATTATCTATTAGGCTGCTTTAGCTGTTCTGGGTCACACCTTTGTGCATTTCATTACACTACCCAATTAAACATTTCAGTCGTCTCTCAATGACTACAAGGCCAGCGGGCGAGAGACCCCTGAACTTTCTGCTGTAGAACAAATGGCCCAATTTACATAACAAGCAATGATCTTTTATCTTTGCATACAATTAAATCTCAAATAAAAGGATGTCTCAATCAATTACATGGAATGACAAGTTTGTAAATAAATTAGTCTTGCCAATATATTGCGAGAGAAGATCAATAGGCAATGTTAACCATATACTGGGGCAATGTTCTGCAACATAGTGTCAGTATCTGTCTGCTGCATTTCTCTGTCTGCTAGTGGATATCCGACAGACAAGATGGATCTACACTCACACCAAAATATAAAACTGAGATAGCTTACATGTCAGTATGACCTTTTATGTTATTCAGACCAGCCCAGAGGGTTGCAACAAATAGATTTTGTCAAGCTCCAATGAAGGTTAAGGTGTGACATGTTTGTTGCCAGGCCCTTAAAAGATTCGGGTTTTTTTTGTTTTTTTTTCCTCTTAAACAACTAGGTTAGAATTAAAATTAAAATGGCCTAAAACCTTAAAAATGAATGAGTCTCTCAAAATTACCCGTCCATCCATCCATTCATTTTCTATACCGCTTATCCTACACAGGGTCGCAGGGAAACCTGGAACATGTCCCATGGAACTCGGGGCACAAGGCGGGGGACTCCTTGGACGGGGTGCCAACCCATCGCAGGGCACAATCACACACACATTCACACACTATGGACAATTTGCCAATGACAGTCAACCTACAACGCATGTCTTTGGACTGGGGGAGGAAACCGGAGTAGCCGGAGGAAACCCCCGAAGCACGGGGAGAACATGCAAGCTCCACGCACACAGGGCGGAGACGTGAGGCAAAGGTGCTAACCATTAAGCCACCATGACCCCCTCTCCCAAAATCTTCAAAGCACAAACTGTCACGACACTCCTTCTCTGGCCACTTTGCAACACACCATATTTTTGCATCTTGAAACCCAAACGAGTGAATTTTTGATAAGTTATAGCCTTTCCTAGCACTGACTCTGTATTCCAGTGTGGCACCTGATGTACTGATCCTGATTCCTTGGCACCAAATATAGACACCCTGCTCCCCAACTGTTGCAAAACAGTGCATGTAAGGGCTGTATCTTTGAGAGGTACTAACAGTAAATAGATGTCATCTACAAGCTTTTGAGAAACGTGTCTGAGGTGATTCTTATCACACAGTAACTCTAGCAAAACATTAGAGGGCAGTGTTGTCCTAGAAAAACCTCTGATGAATAATTCCATACGTCAATACAAACACAAAACACATTAGTTCTTTGATTGTCTTGTGTAGATTTAAAATAGTGTTCATATTCAGCAACTGCTTTATCCTGTTCGGGTCACAGTGGACCCTGAGCTTATCCCAAGAACACTGGGTAGGGGGGTGGACAATCTGGATAAACTCCAGTCCATTAGTAGCACACACAAAAGGTTGACAGGTGATTCTTTCACACCTATGAGAAATTTGAAGTCACCAATGTCAGTGCACCTACTGATATGTTTTGGGAGGTGGGAGGAGGCTGGAGAACCCAGAGAAAACCCACAAAAGCATGCAAAGCTCCACAGCAGTGTCGAACTAGGGACCCTGGAGCTTCGAGACGGCAATACTACCCTCTGTGCCACCCTGAAAGCATTTCTCCACTGTAAATATATTAGTGTGTTTTATTATGTGTAAATACACACTTTCTATTACTAGTTGTGTTTTTGGCTGTTAGACTGTCTCATTTTAATGTGTTGCAGAGTTATGGATTGAGACGACTCATCAGGAAAGAGGAACCAATTACTTGACAATGATCCAGTTTATGTTGGAGAATAAGAAAAGCATGTCAACATGTGCACATATTGACAAAAGCTCAGACCAGAGACAGGACTCACCATCACATGAGCAAAATATTGGCAAGTTGTCCATTTTCAAAATGTGTCTCTTCCATGTTTGCTCCGGCAAACACAGGAGAAGCTTACAGACACATTAATCCATACTGGGGGAGATGTTGCATCAAACTCCTCTACAATTTGTTTTGTCTATATATGTGTGTGTGTGTGTGCGCGCACAGATTTGCTGTTCCATTGTAGGAGATGGGACATAATTGATTATCATTCACTAAATTATGCTAATAGAATTATTATTTTTTTTCTCCAAGAAAATAACTTTTTATTGAACACATTTCAATTTTGTGCCACTGTCTAAACATTTTCTGGTGTGAAAAAATTGTAAATGATACATAGATCTCACATTTTGTAGTTATATTTCAGTAAAATCAATAGGACAGTATTGTAATATTAGTAAACAAATATTGAAATGAAACAAATGAAAGAATTATTATTACATTACTAAAACTTAAATAAATGTGATTAAATATGTTATGTAAGATTAAACTGGTCACATCAAAGCGTAGAGTTAACTTTACTTTTGTTATTGTAGGACAGGACAGAAGTGACCTTTAGTGTTCGATTAGCATTTTCTCGTATTCTGACTTAATACTGTTTGTTTTGTGTCATTGTCTAAGTAGCCTACTAAGTAATAGTGTTAAACCATGCTGGATTTAACAGCCTACATAGTCATGTTGGGTAGGCTATAGTCACAGAATAGAGTATGAATAGATTTAAATAAAATTGTAGCAAACTAAAATAAATAAATAAAAATCTGTGGGGTTTCCATATTCGTGTGCCACAGGCCTGTGCTGTAGCCAGAACAAATGAAATTGGTGTAGCATTTGGGACTCGTTTGTCATTTCTCAATTGTCTGTGTATAAATGATATTATATAAATATTTAAAATTATATTATAAAATCACCAAGGCACATAAAAATATAAAAGTGGTGACAAATATAATCCACCAGAGCACAACAGCCACCACGTGCAGGACTATTCTGCCAGGCAGTCTAGCTTTCTTTAAAAAGAAACAACAAAGACCTACAACTGAGTATACTTTCATGCAGAACAATTTACATTTAAGCATTAGTTTAAATGAAGGACACATATACATTTTAAAAAGAAAGAAAGAAAATAAACCTAGGCCTATTCGTTCTCTCGGAGGGATATGAAACCCGTGGTGGTGAGGCTTCTCCTGTGAGCTATAGTCAAGGAACGCCTCATTGAACTTTATATCAGTCCAGTTCTTGTTCTCCTCATATCCACGGTCTACTTCTTCAGCATTGTGTTTATTACTCATGAAACACCGTCCTCTCCCCCCTTAAAACTAATCAGATATGGGCATAAAAAACGAGATGCAAACTTCCCACGAGCCTATAGCTTGGCCACACGCACTACACTGCGCGTGCCCGTGGACGCTCCGTCGCTTATTGGCCTGACCGTGCGCGCGCCGCGCTGACAGCACCTAGCCGCGGGGCGAGGCGCGCGCTGACAGGAGGCAGGAGCGCGCGGCCGTTCACTAATGACACGCGCTGCGCCTCCCTCACTCCGCACCGCTTCCTCGGCGAACGCGCAGCTCCAACCACGACAAAACTGACGGAGTGACGAAAAGTTTTGGCAGACAGAGAAAGAAACTTTCTGTAACAAGGTGACAGCTCTCGAGGCAGGCAGCTGTCCAGTCTGCGGACCGTCTCCAGAGAGAGAGAAAGGGAGGACAGGAAATAGAGAGGAAAGAGAGAGAGAGAGAGAGAGCTAGGAGAGAGGCAGAAGAG
Organism: Cranoglanis bouderius; assembly: GCA_023630585.1. Lineage (NCBI taxonomy): Eukaryota > Metazoa > Chordata > Actinopteri > Siluriformes > Cranoglanididae > Cranoglanis > Cranoglanis bouderius. Next base: position 4,189,893 of record CM042545.1, read on the forward strand.
AGGAGAGGGTCCCTAATCACTAATTTAGTGGCAGCCATGGCATTGTGCCGGCGGGCACGTACACACAACTGCAGGGTTGTGTACACACTCATGTGGTCAGACAGGCGGTGGATGAGGTTCTGCTGTCCAGCCTCTGGCTTAGCTTCACTATCTGGCCAAAAGATTCACTCAGTCTTTCAAATTAATAACATCTAATAACAGCTTTCTCCGAGTTCAAACACGTTTCCCTCTATAACATGCTTTCATTTCATTGAATTAATGAATCAGAGGTATTGGCAAGTCATATGGACCCTTACAGAAAAATCACATGAACTATGTGACTAATCACATGATTCATACACACTTCACGTTTCTCACTTGTTTCACATGTAATGCATGTGGTTTTATTTTCACATACACAACATATATTTACTTTCACGTATTTTTTTTCATGATTCGTTTATTTTTACGTGATATTTTTTTTTACCCATATGATTCCTTATGTGGGGTTTCACGATTCACATATCCATGATTCATTTATTTTCACGTGATTCCCCCACCCCACATAATTAATACATTTTAACATGTGATTGTTCAAATGACTCATTTATTCTCACGTGTTTTTCTTAGGATTCCTTTATTTTCCACGTGATTTATTTTAGCATGTGTACACGACTCATTTATTTTCCACGTTTTTCATATGATTCATTTATTTTCCACGTGTTTTTCCACGATTCACGTGTTTTTCCACACGATTCATTTATTTTCACATGCGATTCCCCCATAATTAATTATTTTCACGTTTGTTCAGTGTTCATTTATTTCCATGTATTTGCATGCATTTATTTACATGTGTTTTGCATGATTCATTTGTTTTAGCATGTGATTTTACCAACATGATTAATTTATTTTTGCATGTGATTTTTTTCACATGATTGATTAGTTTTCAATGTAATCACATATTATTGAGAGAACAGAAAAAGGGGAATAGCAAAATGATGGGTCAGAATCCCCCCCCCCCCACATGATTAGTTTTCAGATGTAATCACATATTATTCACAGTATGTTAGATTTGTTTACACATCTTTTTCACATATTACTTTCACAGTCACGTGTGAGATGCGCGTGACTTTTCCACAAAAGAAGATCCACACAGCACAGAAAGTTTTTTTCATGTGTTGCGTACATACGCACACACACATACGCACACACTGTATTAGACAATAAAAGGAGTTCGACTGTAGTGTGTCAGATGCTGCTATGAGCAGTTAGATCTTAGCGATATCTTAAGGTTTTTATCAACATGTTTGCTTTTTCTCTTCTGTTAATCCTGTACAGTTTTGGGTTATTCGAAGCGTCTCACGTTTTTTTTTTAGACGCTCCATCTCTGCAGTGGGAGTGCTGTGTATATCACCAGCTCGGCTTATCTAATTTCATTAATGTGATCTTCTGTCCATTGGCTGACTGCTTAATGGCTATTATTTGTGGTTCCCTTCAAATAAAGCTCAGACAGTAAATTGCAGTCTGTGGCAATTGGGATCTGAGCGCCTCCCTGCATTACTATATAATATCTATTCCTTTAATTAACTGAAAGCAATGCTGACATTTATTGGATTGCAAGTTACTTGTTAATGGCAATAAATTGTGGAGAGTGAAAAATATCATTGCTTATTTTACATCAATAATTTGTGAACCTTTTGCTAATGATTATTCATTATTCTCCTCCGTGGCTGCTCTGTTTGTTAAAGTATACTGGGATATATTCTAAAAGCTAGTCTTTAAAGGAGACATAGAACTGCAGCTGGACATTATAATCAGATGCCAGTATAATGCTTTTGCACTGATAAGGCCTTCAGCCTACACAGTGCCAGTTTGATTAAATCATTTTATTTTTTTGCATGTTTCTTGTTATGGTCCTTGATTGCAGATTATATGGGCAAGGTATTGGAAATATAATTAAGATATAAATAAATCTATGTGTATTTATGTATATTCTTGGTTTTTGGGCACTCCCTTCACCATACGGTTCAATAGATAAAGCAAACGGAGATGCATTGTGTTGGCTGACAGCCCACTGTCTCGCCCATTTCCCTGTGTTATCCCACTGAGCATTGTGCCGTTTTCTTTATGTGCTTCTGCTAGAGTTTGTGGTCATTCAGTTGCCACCAGCTTGCCAGTTGTGTGAACATATTCCCTGTCACTGCTCAGCCGCTGTCTCTTTACTTGCTGCAGCACTGATCAGACTCCCAGTCCTCCATGATGTGACAGCCCTGCCACTCTGATGAATGGCTCAGCACAGAGGCCGAGTGCCGCTGTGAAATGTCCACTCGCACCGCACCAAAGTCAAAAAGAACAGTCAGGCTTGCACGGCCACGAATCCCAACTGTCTCATCTGATCACGGCAGTGCAGAGGCAGCTGAAGAGATTAAGGGAGAAAACATCAGGCAGAAGGAGGAGCGGCACTTGAATCAGGGGTGATGGAAAGGAGCAGCCTGGGGTCTCGGCCTGATGAGCCTCACAAGCCCCCATGGCCTTCAGGGCAGAACCCCTCTGAAGTGAGTCAACTTCGCTCCTGTCATCATCGCTCAAACACAGCAGTCGCAAATTTCTCTCTCTATCTCTCACCAGTGTATCGAGAGTTTGAGAGAATCCTGGCTGACAGAAGACATTGTCCTGAAATGAGCAGTGTCCCTTTCCCTCTCTCTTCCTTCTGCCCATCAAACGCTCTCAGTCACATTCCCTGATGGCCTTTGCAATGCCGAAACTGAGCAGTTGTGACAAGAAAATATCCAAAATATATCTGTTATTTTGCAAGACAATCAAAAAAGGGAAAAGAGATGAAAATCGGAAAGGACAGATTTAGGTAGAGGCCGATTTTCCGTTGCATAGTTAGAAAAAAAAAAAACCGAACAGACGTTTCTGAGGGCTACAACTCTTTCTTATTTTATGTAACTTTAACTGTCGACATGGAAGGTCTGTATCACTTAATCCAACTCACCGGAGTCAGTAGACTCTTTGTCTTTAGTTAGAAATGATATGGAATGTGAGGTCAAAGGTCAGCCTCATGTTTAAATGAACGCTTATTAGTAGTGTTTCTGATTACTGGGTGGAATAGTGGAATATTGGTTTCCTGAAGGGATTGGCATTGGCAGGCACTTGTCAGGCAGAAAGGCCCATATCGCAGCGGCCCTAATGGGGCCACATATTGTGCTAATTGTCAGCTGCAGTTGGAATGTGAACTGTGTGAGGCTTAATTAGAACTAGCAGTCCTCCAGTGTGAAGTCTGTCAGGAGTAACGTTTCCCACAGTGCATATTTTAAAACAGCACTGACTTCATACTACTTCTGACAAAGTGATATAATCCAGTAATACAAATGGAAAAAAAAAGGCAATTTCACTTTTCTAATGCAGAACAAAAAAAAGTCCTTAAACGTCATTAGCGTCTTTTTGCCTATTTTTATTCAGAGGACGTAAATCATTCGTCCTCAGTGTTTTTTAAGTTAGAAAACAACTTTACTGGAGTATCAAGAAGGTTTTATAGGGTCTGGCACCTTTTCCACCCAGTGAAATATAACAATCTCTGTTTTCACGGTTGTTCTGATCAGACCATACCCAAGATTAAATCAGCATTTGAAATAAATGTGAGTAGTAATTAAGGAACTGAAGTTAATTATATTACAGTTCAAAGAAGTGGGTTATTTGAAGTTAAGATAACAGGTTGGGCAGAGTCTTGCATGAAAATCAGCTTTTGTGGTGATTCCAGTTAATCCTGACTTATCCCTTACTTTAAGATAATATTTGCTTTGCCTGTTTCTTCTCAGCAGAAATAAATCTTATTAGCCAATAAATCTTATTATGGGATCTGTTTTTACACCACAATCAATTCCAATGAGAAGAAATTAGATGAGAGCTTTATGTATTTGACAAATAGATAATTGGCCTTACTTAACCCTGACCTTAAAATGGCACTTTGTGAGAGTATAATCTTCTTAGAATTATTGAAGCTTTCAATTAACCAGATTAAATGGCAGCCTAGAAACATATAATAAATGAAGAATGGCATATTTCTCCTGCTCTCTTTGTCTCTCTTTCTCCCTCTCTTTCTAGCTCATATTTAGTAGATGTTGATAATGGAGAAGAGCTGTACTGTGTGAACACCAACCTAATTTAGAAAACTTTGGATTTTGTGTGCGTCTGGAGTTGTGTGTGTGTAAATGTATCTGTTTTGTGTTTGTAAGCCGAAGATGAACCACTCCGAGACAAGAGTATTAACCAGGCTGTCAGAGCCTAATGAAGTGTCCTGGTGAGCCATATCAAAACACACACACACACACGCACACACACAAACAACACACACAGAAGGATTCCTCCTGACAAGTGGTGATGTGGCTAGGATAAGTCCAGGGATGATGTGATTTGACAGATGGGTTGTGAGTGGTCGTGTAGAGAGCCTCCACTAATCGATTAGTTTTAGTTAAGTGCACTCTGAGATGATTGTGTTGTGCCTTTATCGTTCCCCTCCATAACACTGACAACCTTTCATGCCTCTCCAACAAGAGCCTGCTCTACGCGCGCGGGAAATCTATTATGTGCGATGATCAAATCTCACTGGCACTTCTTTCTCACCTCCACAGTGTATGACTTTCACTTAAATCATGACACAGGGGCTCCGCTAGATTGTGTGTTTTGAGCACAGCACTTTAAAAAAAAAAAAAAAAGCTTTAAAAAATGCTGTTTGTCAGAGAAAGAGAAAAGAGACTGATTTATGACTTCCATCCTCTCTCTCTCTCTCTCTCTCTCTCTCTGTGACTATCTCTCTCTGTGTGCGTCTCTCTCTCCCAGAGTTCCCTGGGGCAGTTATTATGATCAGCACCTGTGGGCATGGTTCATGGCTCAGCCCAGCTCTCTCTCCAGGGCTCATTATTACTGTATTACTGTATGTCCAGCTGCCCCAGGAGGCGGACTGACCTCTCTGACTGTCTGTCTTTTCTCTCTCACATTCTTTCTCTGGGAGAAGCGTGGCTCCTCATGGCATCAGCTTTGGTACACTCAAACTCTAGGACTGCAGAGACACTTGCAGTAATTGCATGGGCATTCATGACAATCCTCTGTTTTTTGTTGTTGTTGTTGTTGTTGTTTTTTTTTTTAAATAAGGACAAAAATACAAAACAGGTTCTTCTAGAGGACAGATGGCTACTTACGATATTGTTTTCTCTCTATGTTGAATTATTTGTCCGGATCAAAGTCCGCTCTGACCCATTAGTGCTAAGTAACTCTGTGTTCACGGCTTAGCATGTTTCATAGTGAGAGTGATGACATCAAATATGTAAAGGAGGTTCAAAGAGTAATATGTTGTAACATGAATTTGTCTAAACATGAACTGAACCCAAGAGTAATACATTAGCATGTTAACCACCAATAGATCCAGCAATCATGATGGTGGATTGTCAGTACTAAGATATACCGCGTTGAGTTGGTATTTATTCTAGAAGGGCCCATTAATGAAAGCACTGAGGGCTTTCCCATGTGGGAAATCCATTATCAATGAGCAAAACCAGGTGCTAAACATCACCAGCTTTAATTATGATCCCTTAATTCCAGCGCCTGACCTGCAGGCTCTAATTCACAGGCTTGCTTGAGTGTATGGGAAGGAGTCCGGAAGCTTCTCTCTCTTGTCCTGATGCATGGCCCCCCTGTTGACATGCACTAAGTTTGATATATATACGACCGGATGAATCTCTAATTACATTTTGGCAGGGATTCCACACTTACTTAGCACTGCACTTAATTATTTTTATATTGCAGGGTTTAACAGTAAAGGCCTGCAGCGTAATTTAGGGTATACCACTGTTGTCATTTTTGGATCGGATTCTGACCATGAGAGAAAATCTATTCATTTGAAAATCCATTAATAAAAATTTGCTGTCCATGTGGGTGCATTCATGCTTTCTTCTGGTGTGACACCATGCTTAAATCAACCTGTGATATTATCAGAGGTAACAATTTTATTGTTCTAATTTTAAATAACGCCATGGGTGGGCATTTTAAATATGGCTGTAAAGTAAAAGGCCCAAACTGTCTTAATTTAAAACACATGGTGGCAACTCTGTTAGAGCAAACTGATGGGGGGTTCACTGTAGGAAGCTGATATAGTCTTTATGACTGTTAAAGGGCCAATAATGAGGGCAGAGCTGATTGGTTACTCATGTAACAAGCATCCCCTGATTGGGCACAGATGTCTTCTTCATTCCTGTCTTATTGAACTCATAGGGTGCTGAGCCTCCTTGTCTCTTATCAGCAGTCATATCAGCACATACACAGACATTTACATGTGATCCGGGTATTCAATTCACTGCTCATCTGAGATGTAATTTTTGTAGTTTCTAATTAAAGTCGTACATGAATTGCCTTTAATTAAACATGTACACTGTTCATTAGTGTTCCCTACCACCAGATTGCTTCATTTGGTGCGTAATTGTCATGCAAATAAACTCATGTTGCTTAACAAAGTACCTTTGTTGCAGTCGGTAGAAGGCACACATTTGTATGCTGCTAATTTCCAAAATATTAAGCAATGAATGAATATTAAACAAATTAAATAAAGATTGAAGTTACCATGTGCATTAAACCTGAATAAAGAATCACTTACTTTTTGTTTAAATTTAAACACCAACACTGGGTACAGGGCCCCTTTGCTCTAAGAACAGCCTCATTTCTTTTTGGCATGGATTCCACAAGGTCTTGGAAAAATCCCTTTGAGATTCTGGTCCATGTTGACATGAATACATCATGTGCTGCACATTTGTAAGCTGCACATTCATGCTGTGAATCTCCCATTCTACCACATCCCAAAGGTGCTCCACTGGTTTCAGATCTGGTGATTTGGGAGGCCGTTGAAGTACACTGAACTCATTGACTTGTTCATGGAACCAGTTTGATACGACTTGTGCCTTGTAACATGGCTCATGCTGGGAGTAGCCATTATAAATTGTGCTTAAATTAGCTTAAATTGTGGCCATAAAGGTATGCATGTAGCAGCAGTACTCAGATAGACTGTAGCATTCAAACGATACTCAATTGGTATTAAGGGGCCCAATATGTGCCAAGAAAACTTTCCCCACACCATTACACCACCACAAGCCTGAACTGAGCAGGTTGGTTTCGTGGATTCATGCTGTTGGCACCAAATTCTGACCCTACCATTTCCATGTCTCAGCACACATCAGATTCATCAGACCAGGCTATGTTTTCAACTTCAGTTTTTAACTGAACTGATCTTCAACTGTCCAGTTTCAGTGAGCCTGTGCCCACTGTAGTCTCAGATTCCTGGTCTTGGTTGATATTTCCTAATATACACTCACTGGGTACTTTATTAGGAACACTAATACTAATACTGGGTAGGGCCTCCCTTTGCTCTCAAAACAGCCTCAATTCTTCGTGTCATGGTTTCCACAAGATGTTGGAAAAATTCCTCTGAGATTCTGGTCCATGTTGGGAAGGTGTTCCCAAAGGTGTTCTACTGGATTCAAAGCCGGTGACTGGGAAGGCCTCCGAAGAACATTGAACTCATTGTCATGTTCATGAAACCAGTTGCGACGACTTTTGCTTTGTGACATGGTGCTTTATCATGCCGGAAATAGCCATTAGAAGATGGTAAATTGTGGCCATGAAGGGATGCACATGGTCAGCAACAAAACTCAAACAGGTTGTGGCATTCAAGAGATGATTGATTGGTATTAACAGGCCCAAAGTCTGCCAGTAAAAAATTCCCCACACCATTACACGACCTCCACCAGCCTAGACTGTTGACACAAGGGAGGTTGGGTCCATGGATTCATGCTGTTGGTGACAAATTCTGACCCTACCATCTGTGTGCCTCATCAGAAATCAATATTCGTTTTTTCCAGTCTTCAGCTGTCCAGTTCTAGTGAGCCTATGCCAACTGCAGTCTCAGCTTTCTGTTCTTGGCTGACAGAAGTGGAACCTGACATGGGCTTCTCCTGTTGTAGCCCATCCGTCTCAAGCTTCAGTGTGTTGTGCATTCTGAGATGCTTTTCTGTTCATCACAATTGTACAGAGTGGTTGTCTGAGTTACTGCAGGCTTTCTGTCAGCTTGAACCAGTCTGGTCATTCTCTGTTGACCTCTCTCATCAACAATGTGTTTCTGTCTGCAGAACTGCCACTCACTGGATGTTTTTTTTCTTTACTGCACCATTCTGATTCACTCTAGAGACTGTTGTGTGTGAAAATCCCAGGAGATCAGCAGTTATAGAAATACCTTAAACCAGCCTGTCTGGCACCAACAATCATGCCACGGTCAAAATCACGGAGCTCACGTTTTTTCCTCATTCTGATGGTTGATGTGAACATTAACCGAAGCTGCTGGCCCGTATCTGCATGATTTTATAGAATGTACTGCTGCCACACCATTGGCTGATTAGATAATTGCATGAATGAAGTGTTCCTAATAAAGTACTCAGTGAGTGTATACTATGAATAAGAGCTTGATAACTTTCAAATTACTGAAATCTCAGAGGTCAATTACAATTATTATGCAGACATCAAACCAAAGAACTAAACAATGCAAATACAAATGGTACAATATAAATACAAATGTTTTTGTTGTACACCTTACAAAAGAAAGCCTTAAAAGAGCTTAGAAAAACTGGGATTTCAACCCAACTGCTGTCCCAACAAAAATTACACACAAAGAGTGAGAATTAACACTTAATTACAGCTTAATTAGCATAATTATGCATTTTAATTGCACCACAAATGTGTAGCGTCAGGAGAGCTGAACCATCTGTGATGGTAGAAAATGAATACCTTATTATATATCTTCAAAATTTCTCTCATTGTGAAGTGGCTTTCACTAATCATTTCATTTTTATTACATTGTAAAGTTTTAAATTAGGACTGTTCTAAGCAGTTAAGGAGCTGAATGCTGGTTGTAGCGGTTGTATTTAGACAGAGACTCAATGGGGGATGAGAAAGTCATGGCCTGGTTTGAGAAGTGAGAGAACTGCAGTGTGTGAGAGCAGCACAGCTCATAGGAGACTGATGCTGGAAGCAGGATGTCTGATTCTAATGGTGTAGCAGCGACCGTCGAAAAAGCTGGAAATAAGTGGAAGTGCTTCAGTCCAAGCCTCCAAAGTGAAGTGCATACGTATATTATCTTGGTTTTGGTTTGCCTCCCTTAGATCAGGAAAAACAAGGCTTTTCCAAATACCAAAAGCACATGGTTGTATAATGAATCTACACTTACTGGCCACTTTATTAGGAACACCTGTATATGCATTTATGCATGCAATTATCCATTATTAATTATCTCTGTGACTTTGACAGGGGCATAACTGCGGGTTGGATTGAATATTTCAGAAACTGCTCTTCTGGGATTTTCATGCACAACCGAGTTTACACAAAATGACCAATGAGGGCTATCCCATGTGGGAAATCCATTACCAATGAGCAAAACCAGGTGCTAAACATCACCAGCTTTAATAATGATCCCTTAATTACGATCCAATGAGCAGCAGTTCTGGGGTCTGATGATCCTGATTTCTGCTGCAACATGGAGACGGTAAGGTCTGAATCAACAGCAGTCAATTGATAAACCCAACCTTCCTTGTGTCAACAGTTAAGGCTGGTGGTGGTGGTGTAATGGTGTGGAAAATGCTTTCCTGGCACACTTTAGACCCTTTTATACCAACTGAGCATCATTCGAATGCCACAGCCTATCTGAGTATTGTTGCTGACCACACCTAGCCCTTTAGCCCTTTAGGGATAATTTCCCATTCTTATAACGGCTACTTCCAGCATGATAATGCACCATGTCACAAAGGCATCTCAAACTGGTTCCATGAGCATGACAATAAGTTCAGCATCCAATAGAGCACATTTGGAGATTCGCAGCAACAACATGCAGATGACCACCAGAACGGAGGCCTTTCTAAGAGTGAACTAGGGTCTTTCCCAGTATTAGTATGGTGTTCCCTGTAAACTGGCCAATGAGGGTATGTGTCTATGTATAGTATTTCTACCACGTGTATTAATTAATGTGCATTAATTTAAGCTATAATTTAGATTGCTGCCACTCTACACTTTTGCAGGCTATATTCCGAGAGGGAGCCGAGTGTGCGGCTTGTTTGCTGTCTGATATGTCACACAGATCGATAGGGCTTACTGCAGGGAGTGGATTGGCTAACAGCAGAACGGAAGATGATATTGCAGGGTAGAGGGCTAATCAATGAGAAGTCTTGAACTTGGGAAACCCTTGTCATGTTTGTTAATAAACTGCAAGCTTTTTACAGTAGGAATGGGCGGTAACTCTTGAAGGTACTTGTCTGTATAAGAGAAGGTAGGCCTGTGTTAAAACCTAGTAGCACACAGCACAACATACTTAAATATATTATCTACATTTTGTCATCCCTGCAGTTTTTCTTTGACTTTCAGTTCACCTTGGTAGGATTTCACATCATGCGTGTGAGGAGATGATGTGGTTTTCAAAGTCTCGCTCTAAAACTTACCGCCGTCTTTTTCTTCTTTGTTGACTCTGTCTGGATTGCCGTCTACCTAATGGCTCATTTGCATTATCGATGAGCTCACCCTGTCACCTCTAACATAGACTCCTAAAAGAGAATAATTTTATGCAAATTAGATATTGATGCCTTAATGATTAATTGGCTTGTGAGTGTCATTAATATGCAGTAGTTGTCCTGTTATATGCATTTCTAATGACTTTGTATCACTCTGCTCAAACAAGTGGGAGGCTTTGATCAGGCTTTTTAGCATGTTTGTGCTGGGATAGAAAATTAGCCGCTAGCTTTAATGAGGAACGGCGGGAAGGAAATAATTACAAGTTAAACAATTGTAACCACACGCAGCAGCGTTCTAATGTGCGCCTTAAAAGCTACCAAATTATTTTCACAAATAAATACTTTTAATTAGTATGTTACAGTACATACAATAACTGACAATATCTAGTATGACATGACAGAAGAGCTGTTTCCATTTCTCTACAGCTCTTTCTCACACACGTGCACACACACACGTGCACACACACACACACACACACACACACACACACACACAAGCAGGCAGAGTGAGGCGGACTGGCAGGCCGCTCATCCATCTTCCTGTGAGACAGGTCGAAGTGGCCGGTTTTGCCCTTTTGATTCACAGATGGGCTGAGTGTGGCAGCCGTTTTAATTTTAAATGAAGTGGAGCCATAAAGTTTCTCGCAGACCTCTACTCCATCATCCCTCTCCCACCCATCAGCACCTATCAGCGCAGTCTAAAGAGCTGCCACTGGCCCCTACATGACTTAACACTTATTCAATAAAAGCACCCAAATTCACCCCAGATTGATCACAGGAAATAAAATCTCCCTCTCTCCTCACTTTCAACCCCGGAACATAATTCAGCCACAAAATGTAACATTTGAAACTACAATAGCAGTGTTAAATATTCGGAGTGCCAGGCCAATGGAATAATATATAATCATATAAAAGTGTCTCCTTTTTCACCATCAGACACTTGAACAGGCTGAAGGTTGGATATTGAGAGGATTTATTTATTTTTTTTTTTTAAACACTCTGCTTCATCATTGCATTTCTCAGTGCCACATTGATCAATGTGTTTTGGAGTTTAGCTCATTTTGCCTCACTGAGAAAAAGTATGAATTCATAGGACAGTCTATAGTGGTTCTTGGTCCCTACTGAATTTTACCACCACACCTGAATCTGTTGTCTTGTTAATGATCACCTGTATACAGCCAGCTCTAGAATTATTGCCACCCTTCATAAGCATGAGAGAATTTAAAGGTGTAAATGAAATGCACATGCAGTGAGTAATATAATATTTTGAACTTAAATATATATATATATATATATATATATATATATATATATATATATATATATATATATATATATATATATATATATATATGTGATGCTGTATAGCTTTATTTTAGCACAGTTTTTCGTAACTCCTAATCTTATTTATTAATATATTACTTAATAATTTATATTTAAGAGTCAATAATTAAAGAAAATAATCTTGGACTCTTTTTTTGTGCACAACAATTTAAGCTTAATGGAAATGGACTATAATAGTTCTATTGTAATAGTTATAATGGTATAATAAAACTTTCTATAATAGAAATTTCACAACTCCAGGAATCAGTTCAAACTTTGCCTCCTTACTTCTTTATGTAGATGGAGAGAGAATTGTATTTCACTGTCCCAGACTTTTGAATCGTTTTAAAATAAAAATCCCTGCTGATGCTTCATTATATCTAACTTCTTATGTGTTTTTAATATCCATTATCTGATTTGTTTAGGTCAGCTACATCTGTCTCCATGGTAATGACTGACAAAGGCATTATATCAATGACGTGTGCATGGAGATTTGGGCAAAGGTACCAATATAAAGTACTTTTTTTCAAGGATGACAGTTTATTAACATATATTTTAACTATTCTTTATGTATTGTATATTGTTAATTTTGCCACACATCTTTTTATTTAAAATACTGTTATTAAAAATGCTTAGGATTATTTTATTAGTGGAAAGTTTCTCCAATTTGAGTGAAAACTCTGAATCATTATGTATAATGTTTCCATCCATCCATCCATCTTCTGTAACGCTTATCCTACACAGGGTTGTTGGGGAGCCTGGAGTCTATCCCAGGGGACTCGGGGCACAAGGCGGGGGACACCCTGGACGAGGTGCAAACCCATTGCAGGGCACAATCACACACATTTACACACTATGGACAATTTTTTTTTAGAAATGCCAATCAGCCTACAACATATGTCTTTGGACTGGGGGAGGAAACTGGTGTACCCGGAGGAAACCCCTGAAGCACGGGGAGAGCATGCAAACTCTGCACACACAGGTAATCCAACCTCCAAATCTGGAGGTGTGAGGCAAATGTGCTAATCACTAAGCCACCATGCCCAGTCAGTAATTCTAGACTATTGACCATATAAAAATCTGATTAAAATCTGATACATTTTGGGATTGAATTCTCCTGTATTAGCCCCAGACCTCCTCTTGCCTGTACTGACAGTAATTCCTTGATTAACCCCAATAAATGTGTTTAATAAATATAATAAATGTGTTTATTGGTATACACAGGCATTTCAGAAGATCCAGTGTTGTTGCTGGAAAAGCTCGAGATGTCACACATGGCATGCATGTGACACAAAATGTCCTGAATTCTGCCTTTCTAATGCATGTGGGTCAACATGAGGCTGTGACCTTTAGTTAGTGTCTGTCAGGGTGTGTGTGTGTGTGTGTGTGTGTTTGTGTGACAGATAGCTGAACCCAACATGCTTGTTTAACACGTGTCTCCAGGAAGGTTAGAGAAGGACTCGACCAGGTGAGAGACAGAGCACGAGTGACACAATGACTGCTGTCCTGCCTGATTGGCCTGACACTCTCACTCATCCTGAGGTACAGCGAGCTGTCTGTCTGTCAGTCAGCAGTGTGTGCGAGAGTGAGAGAAGGAAAGAGAAAGGGGGGCAGAAAGAGAGAGACAAAGACTGACAGCACTATGGCAGCACATGTCACCCATGACAGTGACACTTGTGTGACATCATGTATAGTACAGACATTCGTGTGTGTGAGGTTGTGTGTATGGGCTTGTTAGGTGCAATAATCTGTACTTGTGTCATCCTGTATGTTGGTGGAATTTTCCACCATTTAGCCCTGTCATGTTGTCACTACATATTGATTTATTACACAAAACTAAAGACATTCAGTTGGAGGTTAGTGAGACCTTATGTAATAACCTGAAAAACAGCCCGTGTGTGTGTGTGTGTGTGTGTGTGTGTGTGTGTGTGTGTGTGTGTGTGTGTGTGTGTGTGTGTGTGTGTGTGTGTGTGTGTTTTCATGTAAGATACAGTTAGAGAGGGGCACAGACATTCATGGAGCAGAGAATGGCAGATGCTGCTAGCTCATGTACACGGCCGTTTTCCTCCTTCCGCATGCCCTAACGCAAACCCTCGCTGGCAGATGCTCAACAGTGTGAGTCCAGTCTAGATTTTCGTAAAAATTGGGTTATATTATACAGGATAGACAGTAACATCATATTACCCCATTAGTGAAAGATGAACCAATTAAAGAAGCTCAATAAGCTCAATTTATTTAGAAGAAGAAGAAAAAAAGCCCTCTTAATTATGCAGTTAACAAAATGGTAATTCTAGGTGAATGGGATGGCCTCTATGTTTAATGTCAGCAGATGCTGTCATGGAGCCATCACAAGATCTCAAGCTGATAAACTTCTCCCCCCCCCCCCCCCCCTCTTTGGGACCGAAGCGCAAGACAGACAGCCAATTTCTAGTTGCTGATGTGATTGATAAAGCCTCAGTGACAGACTGGAGTAGATCAGGCTTATTTGCTTTGATACATATAAATAGGAAATTAAGCAGCAACATTGTCAGGTTTAATTAACAGAGAGAGAAGTGGGGTCTCATCTGTCTGACATTCTGAGATTCATGTAAAAGTCTATTGTCCTCTCTGATACACACACACACACACACACACACACACACACCTTACTATCCTTGTGAGGACCTTGTGATGATATAATTATTAATGCATCTAATTAATTAACGTTAAGCCTAGACCTAAATCTAACCTTTTTTTTTTTTTTTTTAAATAAAATCTTTTCCTTGTGGGGACCAGCTAAATACATTTTTGTAGAGTGTATAATTTGGAAGAGAGATATTCTACTGCCTCATTAATCTTCTTTACATTTTCTTGTACTTCTTCTTATAATAATAATAATAATAATAATAATATATTTCATATGTCATGCTACTGAATCAGTCCATACAGGAGTTATTTATTTATTTATTTATTTATTGTTGTGGCCAAAAATGCTTGATTTTGCTGTTTTTTTTTTTTTGTTTGTTTTTTTTTTTTTAAATTTGTGATGCAATTTGCTGTTTTTTTTTCTTTTCTTTTTTTTCTTTTTCCAGAAAACTACTTGGATTGATGAAATTGCAACTACACAAAATTATTTTGCACGAACTTTCACGCTGATGTTTGTTGGTAAACGAGACCTTTAAGCTGTACTCATGTTTGACGCACGTGGATCGAAGAGGGCTTTGACTGAATGCGCGTTGCGATGACGTCACATGACACGTCTTGGCCCAAATCTGCGGAAAACCTACGATAATTTTGAAAAATTGCAAGCTCCTCTAAATATTGCGGCATTTGCTTGATTTTGCGTTCATTTCTGCGATCGCAAATACGTGAAATCCTGGAGGGACTGACTGAATATTCAATTATATATATTATCATTTTTATTATTTATATTATATAATACATTAGCTTTTTTAATCCTAAAATCTTGATAAATATTGTCCATGTATTTAGCGTTAATAGCTAAAACATCTCTCAAATCAAATTTATAATGGACATATTTAGTGGGAGAAAGCACTGCCAAATTGAATTGCTTTAAATTTAAATAGTAATTAATTAAAAAAAAACCCCAGAAATTATTAGCATTCTGCTGCTAATGCAAACTATTGATTACTACATTTTTTTTTTTTGAGGTTTGAAGCAGGCTACAGTTCAGCTCTATGGGATTAGTGCACTATCCAGGTGAAGGACAGTGAGTCCTCCAGCAGCTTTGTCTTCTCTTCTTTACCTGATTCAGTTGGTTGATTCTCCCTGACATCGAAACCTCACTTGTTAGCAGCACAAGCGAGCTGACATGAGAGCGAGAGCGAGAAAGTGAAAGAGCCGGGGAGACCTATAAGTCATTACCCGCTGGAAATAGCACATCATTGAAAAGATAAGCGCAACAATGAGTTCCCATTCCCTGATAAGTCTTGGGGGTTGCCGTGTTATTTCCTCTCTCTTATATATATGGTTCCTGTTATTGAATTTAGCTCAGGATAAATAACAGCGGTGGTGAGCTGTCCACTCGCTCATGCTTCCTCACTCACATTCTCTCATTCTGGGCTTTTGTCTCTGCCCTTATAGCATCTGTGTGTCTGTGTATGTGTGTGTATGTGTGTAGTACTGGCCCACTGCTACATATGCGTGCTACTCTTCTTGTTCTCATACTTTGGTAGTGGAATGCTTAAGGTGACCGAGTTCTGACATTTAGATTGTTTCCCCGATTTAACTCTGAAATTATTCAGTGTTCAGTGTTTTCCATAAGCTTCTTATAAGATAAAGATTACATATGATCACGCTCATGAGCCAATTTGATTTCATTTCAGTCTACCACACACGGCCTAAACATCAAAATCCATCTACGTGCCATGCAACAGCTTGAGAATCTCCTGTGTTTTATTGAATTGACTGTCAAAGCCGTTCCTCGTCACTGTGTTTGATTAAGAAAACGATCCATTAAGTGTATGGAAATGTATGTATAAGAAGTGGATTGATCCCGGCGTCGGGAAGCTATGATGAAAATAGGAGAGGAGAGAAGGGGCTGACCTATTGAAGACGTACTCAATGCTATGTCACTTTCCTACCAGGTCTAATCAGTTAGCTGCATGTGAAGACCTCACGGAGGAGTCCATCTACTTTACACTCATTTGTGGACATGTGGTCTCTTTAAACGCGAAGCGCTGGTCCAAATGTTTTCGGTTTTCCTAACAAACTTATTTAACCTAATTATTTCAAGTCACAAATTCAGCACGTATGCGTGAATCATACATCGAAAAACACGCCGGATAGTGTGGCGAAATCTTTTTTATGGTGTGTAGGCCTGTGTGTAGACCACTCAAAAAGATTTGTGTGAATAAAATTCATAATTAATAACCTAAAGGTCTAATGAGCAGCAAAGAGACACATTAAGAAAACTCCCCAATTGCTTTAATATATCCCACTACACTGAAAGGATAGTGCTTCCACAGTGTTTAGATACTGCGGATGGGCTAGATTAGGCTGATTTAATTTGACAGCTCCCACACTCATCATCATCGGGAATGACAGAGCTGCTTAAACGTGAAATGCCCTCTGAGCGAGTAGGGAATCCAGCTGCACTTTGATACGCTAATCGTTTTGGCTAATTAATTGAATCGTTAATTTACAACACAGCTTCATTTTTAATCGACGGCTATTGGATTAAGACAGCGCTACTTCTAATGCCAGGCGACATTAATGTAAGGGCTCGTAGAAGCCCAAGCGCTTTAGGCTTTGGGTTTGTCTTAAAGCAGACTGTAGCATTTTCCCTCCTAGTCTGGTTCATTTTTTTTCCTGTTCGCGAAAAGCTGTCAGGTGCTTAGCAGATGTTGTATGTGCGTGTGCGTGGGAGAGATCACCAACTGTGCCTATCATTTTCAACAGCAGATAGTACAGATGTGCTACAGGTGTAATACCCGTAAGTTGATGTCAATCATTCACTTCTCCAGGGTGCTTTGGCCAAAACTCAGTTATGTTGGGCTTGTAGTTTTCTGTACTGTGGAGTACAGACTTGTTTCTGACATCTTCTGTGTTTACCCCTCCGTTTTGAACTGTGAAAGAAAGGCTTTCATCTATTCTTTAATCGGTGCCATTTCCCTTATATTATTACAAAGTAGAAGGAAGAGTAATGGACATCTTTGCACATAATGGACATAATGGACATCTTTGCGATTATATGGAACACTTAGGGGCAATCAGTAGCATAGCCAATCCTAAAAGCATCCCTGCGTCCCAACTGGCATACTATCCGTAATGAATAGTATCCGAGATGAGAATTAGTGTGTCCCAGATCGTAGTGCGTAGAAATGAGTATCCCAGAGGTACCTGCATGGGCTACTATTCCCAGTAGATTTTCGAAGTGTGGATCCGTGGATACTTTTTCAGTGAATATTGCCCACAACTCAAGGAGGAGTTTTGTGACGGTTTTCGTCGCCGAATTCAAGGACGCATTTTAGAGGTGTAAATGAAACGTGGAAAAATAAATCACGGGAATGATCAATTATATAGTGTAAATTATACAAGGAATAATGAATAAAGAAAAGCTGGAATGCAACGAGGAGTTTGTTTACGGTGACAGTGTCTTCTGGTACACAACATGTTAGTATGTCCCCGTACTTGCATGCTCTTTTACTACACACTCACTTTACTACATACTTACTTTTGCTTCACAAAAAGAGTAGCTACTTTTAGTACATGGTATAAGTATATACACAGGGCATGATTTTTTGGAGTTGGGAGGAAACCCACACGGACCAAGGGAGAACATTTTAAACTCCGTAGACATGTAATTCGAGCATAGGATTGCACCAGTGAATCTGGAGCTGTAAGACCGAAACTCATTTCAACTTAAAATCTTCTTTTCCACAATCACAGGAAGTAAAAACTCTTACACAACTGAACCTCTGTTTTTCATTTTTTGCTGGAGACTGACCCACTGTGTTGATTTCCTTTATTATTCAGTGGTAATGCATGTTACCTAAGCTGAAAAGTATTTAAAGACCCGGGGTTTGAATCTGTTTGGATCTTTTCCCAGCACACACTGTCTGCAATGCCTAAAGTGACAAGGCTCTCATTGTATAATATATATCTTACATATATCTTCTGTTGGATGACAGTAAGGTCTTAACTTTGCAAATTCATAACAATTCAGTTAGTATAAAAAAAGTTTAACAGTTCAAGTGGGTTTTATTGTCACTCCGCTGTATAACTTGTATACACTGGAACTAAATGTTGTTTTGCCAGGAACCTGGTTCAACACACAACAGTATAATACACAGGCATAGATAAAGTGCAAATACATGATAGCGTGAGATGAGTGCCAAATATAGAATAAATGCACAGGATGGTAAACACACAGGACATTGCACACAAACTAGACAGGACAACAGAACAATACTGGATGGATTATATGGCATAGCTGAGAAAGAGCTGTATAGTCATAGCAGCCTGTATCTAGAAACTGTGGAACGTAAACTGTATACTCAGCAATCAAGCGGTTTAACTGGCACAAAGCTTAAGGTTAGGTTTGGGGTAGGGGTACCGTTCTTCCCTTTTCTTATAATCATTTATAGACATTAAACATCCAGTCCAAATACATCATACACACTCGCTTGAATTTATGTGGCTTTCACATGAGATCAGGTTGCTCAGTTACTGTTAAAACCTCAGCACAATGGACAAAGGAGTTTATAGGAGTTGGATTGGGGTGGATGGTGAAATAATATGATTGTGTGTGTGTGTATGTGTGTGTGTGTGTGTGTGTGTGTGTGTGTGTGTGTGTGTGTGTGTGTGTGTGTGTGTGTGTTTTGGGAGGGGATCCATTCAGGGCTATGTGGAAAATGACAGAAGCTATGTGAGATAAGCGATGCTGTCAAGCAGGACAGCAACAAAATGCCCCCATCTTCTTCCCCCGATTTTCATCACCCCCCTACTGATAACAATTAGATATAATTGGACAGTCCGGTGTGGCTTAGTGCTCCGATTGTCGGCTCACTGTGTGAGCTCCTTCCACAGACAGTGAGGGAGATGATGGTTGATTGAAGGAAAGTGAGGGTTAGTTAAGCTCTCTGCTGCGTCTGTGCTTCTCGGCAGTGCCAAGGACACACTTTCAACCGGGTTCCCATCTCCTCCTGCTGTCAATTACCAGTCTGTACCAGTACACATGATGCATATATGTGCATCGTGCAGAAACGGTGTAAAACAGCTTAATAGTATAAATAGTATTCAAAGTCGAATTTTCATCCTATCAATACACTCATATGTAGTGAAATTAAATACTGTTTTTTTTCACCACACAACAATACAGGCCATGACACAAAGGGCTGTATAAAAAGCAAAGGACTAAACAGTGTAAGACTGGACAGTGCATACAATATACTAGACACAATATACTAGACTTGAATTGTTGAAATTGCAATTGCACGAAATTGTTTTTGTTTTGTTTTTGTTTTTCGTCTTTCACAGCGATGTTTGTTGGTAAATGCGACCTTTTAGCTGTACTCATGTTCGACGCACATGAATTGAAGTGGGCTTTGGCTGAATGTGCACTGTGATGACGTGACATGGCGCTTCTCGGCCCGAATCTGCAGAAAATCTGCAGTAATTGTGAAAAATTGCAAGCTCCTCTGAATGTTGTGGAGTTTGCTTGATTTTGCATTAATTTCTGTCATCGCAAAAATCCTGGAGGGACTGACCTGAAAAGAATAAAAATTGTAAAAAGTCACAAATTGCGACAAATGCAGAAAATGAACTGTGTAAAATATCACACTGTGCTTTAGTATAAAGCGTCGTGCTTTAGCATATTATAAACCCACATTACTGTTAATAATTTGCACATTCTTACGGTAACTTTTTCAGTGACGTTTCATGTTTCTTAAGGTTAACTGCATAAACATTATACACTGTACATACTCACTTACTTACCTGTGCTGCATGTAGAGATGAAGCTCCAACAATGAGATGGTGAGTGGAATCTGTAGTGAGAACAATGTTTCATAAATGTAAACTCCTTAAACTTGCTGCTAATAGCAAGGTTATGTGCTAAAATGTGAATAATGTAAGTCTGGTCTTTCCACTGGATTCTGGAAGTTTATGAATAAAATATCTAGATATGATGAAGAAATTTGGGCCTAACTTTGAAAGTGAGAAAGTGGAAGTACTTTCACACCTAATAAAATTCTCACTGATGCTGGATAATGAGCAACCGATATATGAGCAAAAGGTTTTTAAACAATTAAAATGAGTCTTTTGGTCACTGCTAACAGGCATTGACCATTTTGTTGTGCTAGCTTTTACAATGAAACCCACGAGTATTTATACCACCTATCTGTGTATGTAAACCAAACAGCTCTCATAAAGGGCTTCACTGCCACATTAAATGCATAGTTGAGCTAAATTAGGTTAGCACTTTATAGCACAAGAGGAAAACGAATGGACAGAGACGCTGCTTTATTTTTTCACTGTAATAACTTCAATGCATGCCTAAATCAATGGGGCTGGACTGGAGGCAATGATATTAGCCTAACTGCTGGGAATTAAATATAGTGATGTGAGCTGGGACTTGCTTGAAGAAGAAGAAAAAAAAAAAAAAAGGATTTGCATTGTAGTAATGACAGCTCATTAAGGGCAGTGCAAGACCTATCGAACAGCACTCCATAACGCTAAATTATAGTTAATCCAATTGCATTCTGTGCAAAAAACCTAGAACTCTGTCTCTGCTATAAACACTGGATTTTTTTCTTTATTCATTGCAAAACATATGACATATTTTGCAATGTCTTTTTACAAGACTACAAACTAGTCTGGAAAAAGTACATTGGTTATTTGACATTTTTGAGACGTAAATCAGATTTCTGAACAGCCACTGTAACATGAAAACAGCTCACGCAGTGTGCATGGACTGGAATTGTGCGTTACAAACACTATAAAATATGTACGCATTTGTAGTCAGTTTACAATAACGACAAGTATGAGAAGGATTTAATGTCTGTGAATCTCTTACATGCACCAGATGTTAACAGTAAAGATGCAGATATGAATAGGTGATTTGAGAGTATGCTATCAAATCACGTTTCCTTTTAAATTTTTTTTTTTTTTTAAACAGTTATGATCCTCCTTCATATGATTAATTGTTTAATTTGTAACTCACTTACTCTCAGTAAATGTTTGCCAAATGCAGCTCAAGACAGGCCATGCAAAACACCCTCACTAAAGTACTGTAATTTATGTGTCAGTGATTTAAAAAAAATATTTATTCAGGACTGGACAACACTTGCTGGCTCTGAATTTGAAAGTTTTTTATTTTATTTATTTATTTATTTATTTAAAAAAAAAAAAAAAACAGGCTGTACCTTTAGTGTGTTTGTCATTAGGCGCAGATTGTTCCACAGGCACCGATGGGACAGGAATTCAAAATTTATGATCCGTGTGTACACTTCTTCAATCCGGCTTAACTACAGGAAATGCTACAAGCACTTTTGTTGCTATTTCTGACAGCATCGAACCGAGCTGTTGCCAGAGCCACCAGGGGGTTGACTGGTACCAGAAACACGGCTCTAATGAAGCAGCCTTCTGCATGGCCATGTGTGTTTGCGTTTACTGAAGGCAGTGGTGGTGGAAAGTGAAGTTTGTCTTTCTCACAGTAGGCTACTCCCTAGGTATGTTTCTATTACTCCCAAACCCCTTGTCGCTTTTGAGGAGCTCTCCCTCCCATTTTTATTCCTGTGTATAGGTGTGTGTGTGTGTGTGTGTGTGTGTGTGTGTGTGTGTGTGTGTGTGTGTGTGTGTGTGTGTGTGTGTGTGTGTGTGTGTGTGTGTGTGTGTGTGTGTGTGTGATACAGTGCTGCATATGCTCCTTTATAAATTCTCCCTGTAAATAAATTAAGGTACCGGCATCATTTTCCTACACAACAGTGAAGTGTTTGCGTTGCTGGGGGGAGGGAGTGGGGTGGATACCTGTTACAGCACTCCAGTCCCCTTTTTTTAAACTTTAATAATCTCCAGCTGTCAGGGACAACCTGACCTGCCACTTCTGCTTATAACTTGTCTCCTAGGCATGAAATAATTAAAGGTGCCAGCCAGAGACAGAGTCACTGCAGTAGGCAGAGGCTGAGAGAGAGCCAGGAAGGCAGGGACATTATTAGATAAATAGCCCTTGAAATGGAAAGTGTGCACAAAGCAAGAGGTGCGATTTCCAGGGCCCTGGCCCCGTCCTTCTCCTCGAAGGTCCCTTGGTAGTGCTAAAGGGGACAGATTGGGAGACCCGGGCTGTCAAGTGCCCTGACACGGTGAAATGATCTACTATCTCTACGTCCTCAAAACCTACACTCACTTAGTCTGTATGGGTTTGGAAAGTGGCAAATTGGCAGAATTGTGCCACTCCTGTCTCTTAATTGCTTAGTTAAAGCATGGTTAATACTTTGTTTGTATTTTGACAAATTGAAGTGGTTAGGATTTTTTAAGCTGATGCTATCTGTGGTGTGTTCAAGTCCATAGTGTGCTGAAATAAAGGACAAAATAGTCCAAATTATGCTTTAGCACCCGAATGCTCCAATTTGAATAGATAAATACTAGTCTGAGGACAGACCTATATAGACTTGGATATTTGATATATGCTGTACAAAACATTCCTATAATGTTGATGTCGTTAAATCAGTTCTGCTATCTTGAACAATTGTCTCTAGTTTTTCCTGGCAAATACTTGGTTAAAAAATACACTTAAACAAAAATGGCAAACAACAAGTAAGCAAGATTGGGGCCAAAGCCATACCAGTGGCTTACAAGTAACAGGAACTGACATCAATGGACATTAAATGATAAAAAAAAGGAAGTAAATGGAAGATAAATAAAAGAAAACAAAGGCTCTGTACACCTTCAGTATATTTAGGGCATATATATTATGCAAAAAAACCCCAAAGCAGATAAATACTTTTGAAATTCTGCATTAAAAGGGACAAAACTAGAACATTTATTACTCTATTTGCATTTGGGAATAAAAAAAAAAAACTTAGCTAAGAGAATAACTGTGTTTATGACTTCCATAAAACCATTTACTGTTCTTAAATTGCAATGCACGTAGGCTGAAAAACAATGTAGAAAGCCATTTTTTGAGTCCCTGTCTAAAAGGGTTTTACATATTAACCCAAACGTCTAGTGAATTCACCGTGTAAATGACAAAAACTATAAGGGAGTATTTTCTTTTTTTTAATCTATATATATATATAAAAAAAAAAATCATTAAAAGTATAAGTGCAAGAGAATATTAAAATGATTTTTTTCACCTTTGCAGAGACAGGAAGTTTATATATATTGTATATTATATTGGAATATATATTGTGG
This sequence comes from Cranoglanis bouderius, assembly GCA_023630585.1. Lineage (NCBI taxonomy): Eukaryota > Metazoa > Chordata > Actinopteri > Siluriformes > Cranoglanididae > Cranoglanis > Cranoglanis bouderius. The sequence continues at coordinate 4,213,643 of CM042545.1, forward strand.
TAGGCTTGACCCAATTTAATCCCTAGGCCTAGGAATATACAGACATACCACTGAGATATTTAAAACTCAAGTAAAAAGCTCAGAGGAACAGGGTTAACTTAATTGATTCGACTCTATAACTACTATCTGTCTCTGTCTCTCTCTCTCTCCCTGTTTCTCTTTCTCCCCCTCTATACATCCCTCCCTCCTTTCTAAATATTTACCACCCCTTAACCACGTTTACAGATTCATTTGCAGCATGCGCACCTTTATTGACTGGCAGTGAGGCTGATTACTGAAGCAGTCAGGCCCATCGTGTGACGTTCATTCCTCAAGCAGCAAGGCCTTACCCGAGAATAACAATCCTGTCAAATTAACCACGGGGGTCTAAATTATTCAAATACTGTAAATCCTCCCTCTATACCACTTTCCCTGCGCATAATTTGTCTTTTCATTGTTGCCAATTTACTGGCAATACTATCAATTAACGATGCCAGCTCTCTCTAAATGGTGCCGGGGAAAAATGTGTCAACACGTTGGCTGGTTTGGAGGAGAGGAGCTGGCAGACGGCGGATTTAACGTCGGCTTTCATTCATTACCCTGACACTTCTACACTCTTCTATCTCCCTAGGAAAAAAACAGCGTGATTATATTAGCTTTCTCTTTTGCTGCTTATCTCCTCAGTGTTAAGTAGTTTCATTGTACTTGCAAGGTGTCTGATAGTGTTAATATTTTCCCCTCATAATTGAAAGAAGCTTAATGGAATATAATTACAACTGTGTATAGTTTCAGTTTTATGTTCTGCATGTTATTGTAGAGGTTTCTGGGGACAATACAGTAAAGTAAATACATAAGTAAATAAAGTGACATATTACGAGGGTTGAGAAAGATTATGGGTAACCTAATTACGTCTTTATTGATTCAAATTTTTATTTAGCTTTGAGAATTGGTTTGTGGTGTTCTTCTAATGACCCCATCAGTTACAAGATAAATAATACTAATCAAGAAATGATTCATGTACGAATATATGCTAATGCCTGCAAAGAATAAGCTAGTGTCTCAATGCAAAACACCAATTATATTAGCAATAAGAACCAGTGAAGAAGAAAATATTTTCACTTTTCCATGTCTTATGTTACTTTATTTCCACATTATAGATGAATTTACCACAGGCAGCATTTATATGAATTCAATTTATTATGAATTATTTTCATAATAAATTATACTAATACTATATTTGAGATAATCCTTATTATTTTAATTCTAGAAATTATATTAATTTCCGTTCATTCTAATTATACACAACGTTTTGATTATTACATTCCCTATTAGTCACAAAGATACTGTATATCTGACATAATTTTAAGATACAACTGCATTAGTTCCCAAGCGTATGTGTATATTATTTTAATAAATGGAAAAAAGAAATGTGTATGGAAAAATTTATGTGAACATCAGTTAGTTAGTTTTTTTTTTTTTTTTTACATCCATTTTACAACAGTTCACCCTTTTCCACCCGTTTACTACTGATACTGTGCTATAATAACACCACAACAATGAGAGTCTCTTGAAGAATGATAATTGTGGCTCTAACTAGTAAAATATAGTATTTGCTATAAATACTGTTGTCATTAAGCGATCTTTCCCTGGACTCTTCATGATTGGCCGTATGTCAAGGAACCTTGGCGGTTATTCATAGAACCGCATTTACATACATAAGCATTACAGCCCTTCTAGCCGCCAATGCAGTGAATATCAACAGGATAATGTATGCCACAATGAAATGAGGGCCCAACCCACCTTAGGACTAGACTAGGAAGGTGTTCAGAGATGACTGCTACATTCACACCACTGGGAGAGGCAATGTTAACCAGCACAGTGATGTCCAGGTAGACTGACAATGAGGAGAGATGACATGACATGTAGACTGGCATGTCATGGTATGGATGACATCCATCACCCAGCAGGCCAGACAGGGGAGCTCCGTCCCTGACAGATAAATAGTCAGTCTTTAGAGAAACCAATTCAGTTTGGCATGCTGCATGGGCTCGTAAGAAGCACAAGGGGAGATTGCATACTGGGCTCTTCAGGGGAGCCTGGTGGATGAAGGCTTCAGAAAGGTTGTGAGCTTCTTGCAAGATGTTATCCACTGTGCTGTGATGCTCACCAATGACAGGGATTGTCTAAACCTCCTTTAACACCCCAATTCACCTTCAATTACAGAATCAACAATTTCAGCTAAGCCATGTCTGATGCTATGTCACCTGTATGCCTAGGAAGAGATTCAGATGGAGACTCAAGTATATGGATTCTCAGTTTCTTACTTAGCATATCAGTTGCTGTCGGACATGAACTAACTGTGATGAAATTCCGAATGGACTGCAAAAATATGAAAAATTACACTCACCTCAGCAGAAGAGATGATGGAAGGGACACAAGAACATGGCCAATAGATAAAAAGAAAAAAGAGAAATATTATGGTTTACCTGTTAGTTTCTCTTTTTAGTACTGACATTTGATGAGTGTGATGTAATCCAAATATGCAATATCCCAGACATACAGTGCTGTGAAAAAGTATCTGATTTCTTCTGTTTTGGTGTATATCTCATACTAAATAGTTTTAGATCTTCAATCGTCAATAAAAAAGGGAACCTGAATAAACACACAATAAAGTTTTTATTTAATTATTTATTTTTTATTGAAGCAAGAAAAAGTTATCCAACACCTATCACCCATGTGAAAAACTAATTGCCCCCTTAAACGTAAAATCTGGTTGTGCCACCTTTAGCAGCAATATCTGCAACCAAACGCTTCCGATAACTGGAGATCAGTCTTTCACAGCACTGTGGTGGAATTTTAGCCTACTCTTCTTTGCAGAACTGCTTTAGTTCAGCCACAGTGGAGGGTTTTCGAGCACGAACTGCCCGGTTTATGGTCCTGCCACAGCATCTCAATTGGGTTCAAGTCAGGACTTTGACTAAAAAGTTTTAATTTTTGCTTTTTTTGAGCCATTCAAGGTGGACTTACTCCTATGCTTTGGATCATTGTTTTGCTGCATAATCCAGTTGCTCTTGAGTTTCAGCTTATGGACTGAAGACCAGACATTCTCCTTTAGGATTTTTTTGGTAGAGAGCAGAATGTTTCCCTCAATTACTGCAAGTTGCCCAGGCCCTGAAGCACCAAAGCATCCCCACACCATCACACCTCCACCACCATGCTTGACTGTAGGTATGATGTTCTTTTTGTGGAATTCTGTGTTTGGTTTATGCCAGATGTAACGGGACCCCTGTCTTCCAAACAGTTCCACTTTCGACTCATCAGTCCACAGAACATTCTCCCAAAAGGTTTGAGGATCATCAAGGTATGTTTTGGCAAAATTCAGACGAGCCATAATGTTCTTCAGGCTTATCAGTGGTTTTCACCTCACCACACTTCCATAGATGCCATTTTTGCCAAGTGTCTTTCTGATAGCGGAGTCACGAACAGTGACCTTTATTGAAGCAAGAGAGGCCTGTATGTCCTTTGATGTTGTCCTTGGCTCTTTTATGACTTGCTGGATGAGTAGTTGCTGTGCTCTTGGAGGAATTTTGGAAGGTCGGCTACTTCTGGGACGGTCCACTACTGTGCCGAGTTTTTCCATTTGGAGATAATGGCTCTCACTGTGGTTCTTTGGAGTCCCAGAGCATTTGAAATAGCTTTGTAACCCTTCCCAGACTGATGTATTTCAGTCACCTTCTTCCTCATCATTTCTGGAATTTCTTTCAACTTTGGCATAGTGTGTTACTGGGTAAGACCTTTTAACCAACTTCATGCTGTTGAAAAAGTTCTATTTAAGTGCTGATTTGATTGAACAGGGTTTGCAGTAATCAGACCTGGTTGCGTCTAGTCCAGCTGAACCCCATTAATGCAGTTTCATAGATTTGGGGAATTAGTAACTATGGGGGCAGATACATTTTCACTCAGGCCCAGTTGGTATTGGATAACTTCTTTGCTTCAATAAATAACATTATCATTAAAAAACTGTATTGTGTGTTTACTCAGGTTGCCTTTTTTATCTCAGATTTTGTTTTAATTTCTGAAACAATTTAGTATGAGATATACACAAAAAATAGAAGAAATCAGGAAAATACTTTTTCACAGCACCGTATGTTCTAAAGCTACCTTATAAATTATTTACTTTAACTGAGCTCCATTTCATTTATACAATAATGATCATTTATTATTTATTTTTATTATTTATTATTATTATTAATGAATAATATTAATGGTATTCTTAGTTATTAACACAAGATAAACAATAAGACAAACATTATAATAAATAAAAAGAATTCTGAGAGTGTACATGAAACTTGTGTTTTCTCCAAGACTGTAGTCTGTTTGTTTAAAGCAATAAATGATTTGACACCTGGGTGGAAATTTGAGGCCCATCAGAGCTGAGTAGTCCTGATATTTTGCACCCAAGTGCAGATTATGAACACTGAAGTTAATTATGAGGGAGAAGCGACCTGCATTAAACTGGCCTTGGGGCAAATCCGTTTTTTGCAGAGCAGGGCTGTCTCACGTGGTTAGGGAGGTAAGCATTCACTCTGAGACCCAAAGAAATTCACTTTTGGTGATGTTGTTTTGTGCTGTCTAGATTAGAGAAGAGCAATACTGAAGATGATGTTGCTAAACACTATCAGGGTGAACTATGTGAAGATATACTATTTATTGAGTCCTGCTATGGACTGAATGCAACAAAGAGAGAAATCTGATATTAACTCATTTGACCTAATCTCTAAAATGGCATGTTGTAATTATGCAGTGAGAACTAATCAGATACATATTAAATGTAGCATTAAGGGCTTTCTAAACATTCAGAGAAGGCTATCTAAAGGATAGAAAGATATCTGCAGACTAAATATTACAGGTATTTAATTTTTAAGCAGACTCATCATGCTTTTTTTAAAAAAAAAAAATTATTTTCATCAAATATTGTAGCAAGTCTTATTTCATCATTAATTTAGTTTTTATTTCCATAACCATGAAGAGATCAACCAGTGATCTCTTCCATGAAGTGGAATCGACCAATCATGTTTTGCTTTCCAATAGGTGGGACTATTTTGTTGGAAATACATAACTCCAGGGCTTATGGACTGCCAAGGTATATGCATAAACCTCGACTGAGGTTTACATAATCTCACATTTTATTAAACGTATGTCTCAGGTCCATAAGTATTTGGACAGTGATACAATTTTCGTGTTTTTGCCTCTGTAATTCCTAAACAGTTGATGAAATATTTTTGTAAAATCCCTTGGATTAAAGCTGAAAGTCTATTCTTCAATCACATCTTGATTGCTTCATTACAAAAATCAAAACGTGTCACTGTCCAAATACTTATGGACCGACTGTAAATGCCATAGAAATCACAGTCACACTTTTATATGCTGCTAACTTTATTTAAAATCATAATCTACAAAGATGTCCTGATTGTGCAACCTGTAGATGTGTAGAAAAGTAGTGATACGGATAACCAGACTTTTTATTCACTGCCACACTGTTGTGTTGTAATCAGGCTACAGATGGCCCAACTTCAGCAATCCCCCATTCACCACGTTTCACTGAAATACTTGTACATTTGGGTGTTACGTTGTCATGATAAAAATGATGTGCACTCTCTTGTTGGATGTACGTCCAGGATACATGTGATGTGGATTGAACGGATGGTCGTAACACGCCGCAGCCTCGACACTTACGCGACGCGTCCGGTGTGAATTCAGGGTTAGCTGTGAGAAAGTAGGTCAAGAAACGAGCTAGCAACATTAGTGTGTCGGTTAATACAGAAATGAAATCGATCACAGTGCTGCAGTGGCAGGTGCAGTCCCCACAGATTTGCTTGCAGATTTGCTGTTGGAGGGAAAAATGGAAATAATTAGAAATAGTCAATCAGTGCCACTGCTACCATTGACTCATCGTCGAGTTATGCTATTTTTGGATATTCAAATGCTGAATTATTTATTTTTTTTGTGGCTATTTTTGTGCAGTTTTCAAAAACTGTTGTCTTCTTTAAGTGAGGCTGCATGTTAAGGCTATGTAATGAATGATCTCTGTGATTTAACATATTCTTAAAAGCAGCATGTAGAATGTAATGTAATCTTTGTAATAAGATGCGTGGTTTGCCACAGATGCAAAGAGATTAAGAGAATGACTCTCAAATGTCAGACTTTAGAGTTTCATAGACTATACAATTTAAGTACCAGTTTCACAAAAATATCATTATAGAAGGCACAGGCACAGAACAATCAACACTTTTAAACTCATCACGAAACCCAGGTTCTATAAATATGCAAATTAGAAGCGCCCCCACTTCTCCACACACCAACCACTTCCTATGGTAACCTGTTGTTACATGGCCTGCATTTGCATACTTGCACATGATATACTATTATACACTCTTTTTATGCTGCAATAATATCTGCCACGTGATCATTAATAAATCCAGTGAGACTTTCACAAACTGTAGGTGCATACATGTGTTCTGTATTACTGTCTTTGTTTCACCACTTTGACAGGAAGGATGAGTTTTCAGGTCCCCATTATTAATTATTATTTTTTTTATTCCAAAAAGAAAACTTCCGTCGGTGTAAAAATGAAAGTGCGTGTGTGAGTTTGTGTGTAAGGAGTTTTCAGGCTGGTGAAGCTGGTGTATCAGGCGAGTGACGGCTCAGTGAGATGTAACATGTGGTCCCCTCAGCGTGTGGTCGGCCTCATTTCTGGAGTCGAGCCAGATACACTGTTTAGCATTATTACTCCTGCTGAAGCTCGACCAGAATCCCCCCCCACTCCCAGCTGATAGTGCTTATCAATATTGTACTCTAACAGTGGGACAATACAGGCTCACACAGGTGAAATAGTGTCTGTTTAACTGTGTTTAGGCTTGTTTTGTGTCATACATGCCACACATACCAAGAAAAATGTTCTTTATGAAGTCGGACTGGTTCTACTTTACCTAGGGCCAAAGCGTTCTTTAAAACCATGGGGTTTAAGTAGTGATGTAGTAACTTCAACATAATATCCTTTTATAATAATTCAGACCATAAAGGATTCTGCAGAGTTTTTTTTTGGGATTGTTGCAACCAAAAACGCTTGATTTTGCTACGGCTTTTTTTGTTGTTGTTGCAGAAAACTACTTGAATTGGCAAAATTACAATTGCAAGAAATTGTTTTGCACGGTCTTTTGCAGTGATGTTTGTTGGTAAATGAGACCTTTTTTAGCTGTACTCATGTTCGACATGTGAATTGATGAGGGCTTTGGCTGGATGCGTGTTGTGATGACGTCACATGACACGTCTTGACCCAAATCTGTAGAAAATCTGTGGTAATTTCGAAAAATTGCAAGCTCCTCTGAATATTGCGGCGTTTGCTTGATTTTGCATTCATTTGTGTGATCGCAAAATCGCAAAAAATTCTGGAGGGACTGATAATTAGGAGCATGCGTTAAAAGGCGCAATGGTAGCGTCCCACTGAAGAACCAGGACATACAAAACTGAAGGTCTCTGGGAGCTGTATCTCAGATTTTTGCTGGTGCTGCTGCTTTGAAGCACGTCAACCTTTGGCCTTCTGATTATGGATTTTAAGCTTATAAATACTGTTATGAAAGATCATTTGTCATGTACAGAAGAGTACAATAATTTTCCACTGCCCTTTGCCCTGATTATAAAATCAGGTTCTATCTTTTTTTTTTTTTTTGGAAAATGCAGATACAAAAGCTACTGATGATGTGCAGTCTGTAAATAACAGTGAGATTTAATTAGACGCTCTAATTTAATTTGGTGCAGATGCCTGTACACAGATGGTTTACCTATACTGAAGATCCTCTATACAGCAGAACACCCTGCATCAAAATATTTAATGACACGCAGGTCATAACAACTGCTGCGTTCCTCGTGCGTACGTACGTTATGGAGCCGCACAGTCCTAGCTCTGATTGTCATATTTATGCTCTCAGCCACCAGGGTGCCATGAAAAAGCTTTGGTAATCTCTGGTGTCATAAAAATCATATACTTGTGCTTTTATTTGGTGCAGTAAACCTTGCTGTGGGGGGAATAAAGCCTCCATATGGTCTAATGTCTTTAATGTTATGTAAACCGTAGTAGTAGTAGATTTAAATGATATGAACAAGATCTGACACTTCACGAATCACACTTCATATTACGTTCTTGATTTATGCTTTCCAGCAATTTAAAATGTAGATTCACTTTATTACTATAATGCAAGAAACTTACAGACAGATGTCGTGAAGGAAACCGATGTTTCGATGTAAATTCTTGGCCTTGTAAGACGTTGGTTGAATAACACTGGAAGGATTGTCCCATACTCACTGCACACATTTGCATCTTTTCTAAGAAGACGAATGCAGTGTACATTTTTCTTTGTAATAACTGTGTGAGAAGTTCACGAGCTACTACAGGCCAAGGTTAAGCTTATTATTTTTGATTCCTGTCCCTTTTTTTTGTATTTGACAGAACAAAAAAAGAATAAGCCACCCAGCTAAAACTGATTATGAAAAATACACCACCTTTCAACTGACCTACATAATCCATTATGTAGCGAGCTATTATGGAAATTGCCTTTTGTGGTGCATGTGTTGAATTCAGGGACTCATGCTTCTTCGTCAGAGGTCCAGAGTGCTTCGCTGTTATAGTTTTCGACCTATTCAATTAAGTGTTTCAATCTTCTGTATTTTAGCTGTATGTATAGTACTGTGCAAAAGTTTTAGGCACATGCAAAGAAATGCTGTAGAGCAGAGATGCCTTCAAAATAATGAACTTAAATGTTTCTACTTTTAAAAAAAAATACCGTAAAGAGCAGTAAACAGTAGTAAATGAAACAAAGTCAATATTTGGGGTGACAAAAAATAAAAATAAAATTTACAATAGTAGTCTCCGGTGCAGTTTTATAAGGAAATGAGCTGGTAAGTTTTATTGAGCATCTTGCAGAACCAGCCACAGTTCTTCTGGAGACTTTGACTTTCGCACTCGCTTCTTATTTTTGCAGCAAAACCCAGCAGCCTTCATTGTGTTTACTGTCTGAAAAGTGTCTCTTATGTAATATGCTGCCTTCTTTAATGACATACAAACATTTTTCTGTAACGTTTAATTTTGTGCTAGAAAACTAATGTTTGGGAATCGAAAATGTTTTTTGTACTGACTTGATAATGTAGACGTCATAAAATAAAAAATCTATAACAAAGTGTGTACTAAAAAAATAGGGTGCCTAAAACTTTTGCACAGTACTGTATATTAAAATCTTTTTGAAAATATATCATGAAAGGCAGGATTAGTAGTAGAAGATATTTAAAATACTTGGATTTTTCTATCGGACAAAGTAGGGAATACACTTCTGGTTTTGTTCACTTCTCAAGTTCTTCATAATGACAGATATCAGTAAGGACTGGATAGCTGGTAACTCCATCTATTCATACTATTAACGAATCGGTAATAATGAGTCTGTGTAGTTAAGGCTTCTGCATTTTGCATCTTGCACCTTGGAAACTTTCATCACACCTAACATTAATATTATCCAAAGTTTTCTTCCTGGTTTGCCCTTTATCCTGAGCTACCATGTGTGTGTTGATGGTGGGTCTGTACCGGACCCTGCCTGAGCCTCGCTCTAAACCCCAAGCTATGAATAGGAGTGTGCTGACAATGAAATATGGCTCTGCTATGGACTCCCTCATTTCTAATGAGAACAGAGTGTTCTTGTCCTCCGCTCATTCTCAATGTGTTAATTTAACTGAATCAAGGCTGCAAGATGCACTTTTATTCACACCTAAGGGTACTTTCTTGGAAGAAGATATAAAAGGAACCATTTCTTCTTATTCTCTGTGATCAAATTATGTGTTATCGTTCATTCTGCTTTGAGATACTTGGAAAAAAAATAATTCTTAAATAATTCATGCAATAATTCTTATTAAAAAGTAAAAGTATTTCCTTTACTCTATTTCGTATTTTCTGCTCTCTCTGAAATGCAAATACTCTCTCCTCCTGCACGGCAGCTGAGCAGAAATTTTTCATATACAGGACTGTATGCAAATCACATAGTTCAATTCCATCAAATAATGTTAAAACCAAAAGTCTATAAAAGAAGTAATTTAATGAATTTTTCAAGAATGCAAATCCATGGCCGCTTGGAGCACAGTTTTTCATCAGGCATTAAGCTGAATTGAGTTGGGCAACTTATCTTAATAGTTGATCTGAGTGCAGTGGGTCTGATGAGTGTGGAGGCCTCTGAGTGTAATCAACGCTTTGCCTCCTCTAGCGTGGCTTTTTTGCAGGGACCAACTCAGAATTAGCACCACTCATGCTCCGGTGGACACAAATATGACAGGCGCACCATTGATATACGCAGTTAATTACTTTCAGATGATTATTAAAGGAGCCAGCTTCTCTTCCAATTTTGGAGTCTCCCGTAATAGCAGCGGCCTGTTTGAAGAGCCTCAGCATTATAGCTCTTGTGTTCTATAACCCAACTGGGAATAGTTGAAAATGTATTCTAAATATTAACGTCCCATTATTTGGTAGGATACTGTGGCGTAATCTCCTTTTTAAGCTATCATTAAGCACTATGCAATCACCTAGTGGAGAGGTCTATCTCAGTAGATTTAGATTGGCCAATTGTGCTTCATCTTTTATTACTTCTGTCCTGCTGAGTGAATGGTGAGTGTGTCTCTGCGTTCCCTCTGGCATCACCTCACAAGACAGATTTGCTTCTTACCACAGAGACAAGCAATGTAATTAGACCTATGACACTAAAGCTGATAAAGCTGTCGCATGAACTACAGGCCTTGTGCCCCTCCAATTAATGCTGTATTACAAGACATATCGTTACACTATATGCAATAGTCACATGCTGAATTCAGTTAAAGTGACACTTAACCCTTATGTTCTGTTTGCCTGTGTTTACAATTTGTTTAAATAATTCTTGGAAATCACATATTATATTATATTATATTATATTATATTATATTATAATATATTATATTATATTATATTATATTATATTATATTATATTATATTACATTACATTACATATCCATCCATGCATTTTCTGTACCGCTTATCCTACACAGGGTTGCGGGGAGCCTGTGGGCACAACTCGGGGCACAAGACGGGGGACACCCTTCAATCACTCACACACCCATTCACACACTGTGAACAATTTGGAAATGCCAATTTTTTAAAAAATTTTTATTTTTTAGAAATGATCATTAGGAAAGCCTACAGTGCATGTGCTTGGAGTGGGGGAGGAAAACGGAGTGCCTGGAGAAAACCCCCGAAGCACGGGGAGAACATGTTGGACCCCCAACCCTGGAGACGTGAGGCAATCATGCCAACCACTAAGCCACCGTACCCCCCTTATTATATTATATTATTAGACATCTGAGACATCTGCATGCACTCTTGCACCAAAGGGGTTTTATGTGTGTACAGTATCCATAAACATTGCTTAATGACTAATAAGTGATATGAAACTGAGACATTTGGGGTATTTTAGAATAAACTTTGCATTTATATTGCTATGATATCAAAATGGACGGCCTGAGAACATATTGGTTGGACATTAGGCACTGGAGGGTTGATTTAATTTAAGTTTTGTCCTAAAACAAAATTGAAGTAGACCAAAAAGGTGTCCAGGAAATGTTAAAGACAAAGAGAGCACCATATAAACATTTTGAACATGTGGAGTGAGCGATAGCAAGGCCCAGGTTGAGACAGACAGCGTTAGTTAGGTTTTGATTTAGAGCATATGGAGCACAGTGTACAGAATGTGATACTGGGTAATAATTTTACACAAGCTTTAAAAGGCAACCTTTACTTATTTTCCTATTTATGCAGCACAGGCGTTGAAGTGAATGGCACGGAGGGTGTATAATTACATCAATTTAAATGGACATTATTTTAGCCTGCGCTAAACAAGCCACTGGAGCAGAAAATTGTCCAGTTTCATCCACACTCACTATAAACACCTCGGGAAATATGATGATTTCCCTCTTCGTCTCTTCAGTAAATCCCTCAAGTGTTCACCCATTCTTGAGCACTCACTGGTTTTGTATAAGCCTTAAAATACCTCACACAAATTGTCACCCTCTGGTTTTTGCCCTGACCATACAGATGGCCTACAAATAGCTGCATTTTTGGGTTCAACAGTCCCCTTGGGGTCCTCAAAATAACCACTAAAGAATATTTTTAGCTGACATTAAAAACATTCCCAAGCACGCTTATGTCAAATCATCATAGCATTTCGAATATGGGACATACCTCATTACTGGATAATTAGAGGCAGCAATATTAGAATCAGCAGATTCTCTATCAGTATTTCTTTACTGTACTTTAAAGGGATTTTAACCTGCAGTTCTTTACCATTACACCTCTTCTCCACTTTGCACCACCATGTGACTTTTTAAAAATTTTTTAAATGATGACAAAGAATTACATAGAAAATCACTCACTTGAAATGGCTGTACTTTGAATACAACAACGATACCAAGAAGTATATTTTGAAAATTGCAGCAACACATAGACTCTTCAGAAATTGTATCACTGTTATTAGTAATATTACAGAATTGTAACCAAACATCAAGGATACGTGTGCTGGTTCTCCAGTTGTGTGTGTTTGGACAGGAAATTATGGCTTTGAAATATGGACAGGGCAGGACTGGAGACATTAGCATTTTAGCTGCAGTAATAAATCCAATGAAAAGAGCGAAGAGGAAAGGAACTGGAGATTGATAGACTTTATATTTAGTAAAAACCAGGAGCAAAAGCATGGTTTTATTCTGCCCTTATAGTCACCTTCCAGAGAGTGGGGTCTGACTAAAACACCAAGTTTTATATAGGAGTGTCACAGGAGGGTGAATTTAAGAGGAGGTATGTGTGAATACCGTCTTATGAGTTTCTCACAATTGAACTGGCAGAGGTTGTGTGTTCATGTGGTTGACCTTGGTGTAATAGCGAGCATAAGTAGAAGTAACACAGTGCCTCTTTCTTGATAGATATGTATTAGACTGTTCACGTGATGCATGCAGAAATCCATCTGACAATGATGGATCTTTGTATATTTCACACAGAGTGTGTACGTCTGAGGGGGGTGGACAGGTGTACTGTCCCCTGTGTGCATAGAAACTGGAGGGGCAGAACACAAGAGCCTGTTTATTTCAGGCTCTTTATTCAATAGTGTATGATGCCTTGCTGTCCTCTAATAACATTCATTTTCACGTTAATTTCACATTAATTTTTCACGTTAATTTTAACATTTTAATGTTGATTTTTCAAATTAACATTAGTCTCTCAGTTGCCGTGTTGTTGATGGTGGTGGACAATGCTGTCTCAGACATTGCTCCAAAATCTCACATGCGTTCAGCTGAGATGAGATACGGTGACAGTGATGGACATGGCATATGATTTACATCATTTTCATCCTCATCAAAACTTTCAGTGTGCTCTCGTGCTCTGTGGATTGGGACATTGTCATCCATTCAGAATCGAAATTTTTCATCATAGGATATACGGTGATCATTCAGAATAACTTTGTACTGATTTGCAGTGACCCGTCATTCTAAAAGGACAAGTGGACCATATTGGTCCATGCCAACATGCCCACATGCCAACAAAATGTCCGTACAGCATAACAGGCACCATTTGTTTTTCTGTCTGTAATTTAAAAAAGGTTTTTCCATAGTAAACCTCAGACTAAGGCATCACTGCAGAACAGTGACACTGACTACCTTCTAGGTGGAACAGGCCCTCACATGGCTTGGACTAAAAAAACTATTTACACAGGGTCCAGAAATTTGTGAAACATTCCCTGGCCCAGGCCAGTTTCATGCACTGTGAGCCCAAGGCTTTGTCATTCCTTTTTCAAGCTCTCTGCATTCAGATTTAATGTTGGAGTCAATCAGTGCAATGTGACTTCCAGGTAAATCCATAAGAGTAAAGAGCAAGAAGCTGCGCTCCTGACTTTTGATCAGATATCCGATACACTTCACGCCCGGCCCAGGATTGCACTAGTAAGGCTGCCTAGAGGGGGGACTCGTTGCTTAAATGACAGGAGACTGGCTGTGTGACACACATCTTAGTGCTCACGGTCCCTTTAACAGTCTGCACAAAGAAGCTGTCAATTCCCCCTCATGCTCACTCTCTCCGAGAGCAATCTATCCGTCAAGGTACGGAGGGAGTGCTGTGACAGTGCATTGACCTTGAGTGCTTCGCATTGATTTCCAGTACCGTCATACAGATGGGGGTAGTACAGAGGGGTTTCTTACATGGCTGCCTGCCTGTAGATGTGATTGGGAACAGATTTCCGAAATTCCGATACGGCACCACCTGCCCAAGATGATGGATCACCTCCCTCTATTCCATCAATCCTCACCTGCGGGCGAGAGGGTGACACCTGTGTGAAATTTATCATCATATATGACATCTCCATATCCAGCCAATAACAGCACTCGATTTGTAAACAAAACTCCGCCCACTGAGTTTGCCAGAAAGTGTCTTCTAACAAGAGATTTGAAAGATTACTGTACCGTTGGTCTCAGTATGTGAGTAAGTGTGAGTAAAATCTAAAGCCATATAAAAGTTCATCATTCAGTGTTTGACCGACTGCTCTTCTGAATTCTTCTCATTCTCAGGCTATGACGGATAATAAACCATTTTTCATGCAGTGTATATTTAACAGGGTTTATTAATGTCCCATCCATCCATCCACCCCAAAAAAGCAAGGAAAGCATAAAGGAGAGTCATGTGGCCATGAATGCACTAATTTAATTAATTTCCACATCTCCCCTCTCAAGATTTTATGGACACTTAAGAACCTTCTGTTATTTTTACGACTTCAGGAAGTCAAGTGTGAGCTATCTTATATTGAGTCAATTCTTTCTACTTAACCATTGATGATTAACCAGTGGCAAAATTAATAGTCTATAAAGAGCTCCAAAACAGTTCTGCATAATTCTAATATCTCAAAGAAAGATCAAGGTAATTGTTTTTTCAACTGGGCCACTTTGTCTTCAAAAAGCACAATCTCTCCAGACTCCAGTAAAGTCAATAAGCACAATCTCTCTGGTACTTATTGTCCCTGCCAAAACAGCTAACATACAATACTGTGTTCAGAACTGTACTCAAAGCCTTACCATGACTCACAGCTATTGGCTGTAATAATCCCTCTTCTCCTTCTCTCAATCTCATTAGCCACAAGAACTAAAGAGCTTAAAGCACACAGGCCAATCAGCAATAAGACACCACAACACAACAATCTTTGGAATACATGATGCTTTTTGTATGTATTCTCTTGCCTTTCCTCACATCGCCTCCCTTTACTTTCTCAAAGCCCCAAATGGATTAGGTGTCATCAAAGGCTAAGAAGTGTTACCAATTGATTATCATAACAGCACATTGTTCTCCTATAAGTAGAACTTGCAATCACAGTTGTGTGCTGGGTTTCAATGTGGTTTTTTTTTTTTTTTGGACGATGCCCTGTGCATATGAAGCAGTCTTAGCCAGATGTACGGAGAAGTCGTTTAATCAGTTGAGAAGATGAGTAAGGGCATTGTTCTCTCTGCCTTTTCTGCATCTAAGAGCAGACAAATTCTCAGCTCTGGGAAGTCTGATTAGTGCTTAGTATTGTGATTTGAAACTCTTAAATTGGTACCGATTCTTAAGCAGACAGCATTAAACTTAGCACTAATTGAGAGCCAGGGAAGTTTTGGCAGTTTGAGTACTGATCGAAATATAATTTATAATCATTAATTCATAAATAATGCCAATTAATCCTTAAGATTGTGGTGTGAATTTTGTAGGATTTTTTTTTATTCCACTGCCATCAGCTTCACAGTATCTCTCAAAAATACTCAGTAACCAAGGTGTGTGTGTGTGTGTGTGTGTGTGTGTGTGTGTGTGTGTGTGTGTGTGTGTGTGCGTGTGCGCGCACGTGGTTTGTGTCTGAAAGAGAACATGCTGCCATATTTCTTCATGAGAGCAACCACTTTCAGCTGAATCCAGCTCTGGAATGGCCTGTCAGGGGAAATGAGAACAAGTAGTTCCAGTGGTGTGCAGGACACAAATCCTTTAACCGTCAACATGCTTCCTAACACTAAAGCGAGCTCCTAAACAAACTCTTCCAGGCTGGACAACTCCTCATGTTACACCTTTTAAAACACCTTTACAGATGATCTGTAGCATCTATTGTTGTTCCATATCATACCCAAAATACTTCATTTCTCAACATTCATATTATTTCTGATCAGAAGTGGTCGTTAAGTAGGGAACTCTTTTCCACAACAGTACAAATATAGTGGAAACCTTTGTCTGCAAACATTTCTCGCTCCAAAAATTTAAACATTAAGCTTTTCAACTTAATCTTTAACTTCTCAGTCCCTCCAGGATTTTGTGATTTTGTCATCGCAGAAATGAACGCAAAATCAAGCAAAGTCTGCAATATTCAAAGGAGCTTGCAATTTTTCAAAATTACGCAGATTTTCCACAGATTTGGGCCAAGACGCATCATGTGACGTCATCACAGCGCGCATTCAGCCAAAGCCCTCTTCAATTCACGTGCGTCGAACGTGAGTACAGCTAAAAGGTCTCGTTTACCAACGAACATCACTGTGAAAGACAGTTTCATGCAATTGCAATTTCACCAATTCAAGTAGTTTTCCCCAAAAAAAGCACAAAAAACACAAATTTTGAAATAAGCCGCAGCAAAATCAAGCATTTTTGGCCGCAACAATCACAAAAAACTCTTTTACAGTGAAATCCTGTCCGGACTGACCTCTGCGTCGGCAGCATATAGACCACGGCTGTGTCTGAATATCCCTACTACTCCACTATACAGTAGGTGAAAAGTCTCAGTGTTCATAAAACAGTAGGTGAGAAAGACCCAGATGACCTACTGATTCTGCCGAGATTCTGCAGTATGGAACCAATGGACACTGCACTATCCCATAAGGCAACAGGACTAACACGGAAGAGCTGTCAGAATAAAAAATGGCGCAAGGCAGCGAGTCAGCTCTTAAGTAAGTAAGTGCTATAACCTAGGTATTAAACGTTGTTCCTTGTGGTTAAACCGTACTTGATCAACAACACCTGAGTAAACTGTTAACTTGTTGAAGGTTTAAACAAGAAAATACAGTTTTTACATTTTTGCAGTTATGATGACATCGTAGGTCACATGACAATGCCAACATGGCAGATGCAAGTAAGTCCGGATTGTGTTCATACTACACGCATATACTAATCAGTACGTACTGTATTAACGGCTGAACAGGGCGTGATTTCGGATGCAGCATAGGGATTTCCAAACTAGGGGGTCACAGGATTTACAAATGGGATCATAAGAGAAACTCACAATATCATCTTTTATTGCATTCATTTATTTTACATGTTCATATTAGAAATATTGAAGATGGATTCTGTGTACTAATATATTGAAATGTTACTGGGAGTCACATTCAGACAAGCCACATTTTAATTATTAGGGTATTTGTTATTTTAGTCTTTGTCACTATCCTGACACACTGCACTAGTGTAGTTCAGCAATAAAAACAGACAAATTTCCCCATCCATACACCTCCGCTAAACACTAGTGTTGTGTCTCAAATCGCATGTAATGTTCTAGACCATTATTGAGTATTATTACTAGTACTAATACTAGTACCAGTCTTCTGGATCATGATTTTCTAGATTATTAAATTCTTTTGAATGTAAGGTCAGAGGTTTTGATTTGATTTGAGCTGCAGCCCATGACAGTAATCATGATGGCAGTGGAAAGTTTTAAAGAGAGACGGAACTGAAAGTTTTAAAGAGAGACAGTCTGTTTAACATCAACGCGCTTAAAATCACTAAAACTTTTACAGTTCGGCTTGAAAACCTGGCAGACGGGGATGTTTTCGCAACGATGTGACATGTAGTGAATGCTGCTTTTGATTCTTAAAAAAAAAATTCAGCGTGGTCCAGGCTTGGGGTCACAGAAAATTTATAATGTCCATTTGGGAACCTCTGATATAGACGATTATAGCAAGGAGGATTTTGTACTGAGGAAAGAGCAGAAAAACTCAGTTATCATTATTATTATTATTATTTATGACAAGCTGAATTCTGTCAAAAACATAAAAACTTAAAATATGTGACTATATAATGGGAATTTCAGCCTACAGTTTTACATTCTAACAATAAAGGTTTTATTATACTTTCAAATAAGAAAGGAATACAGCAATTCTGGTTACTCAGTGGAAGCATAGAGGTGCAGCGGGTAGTGTTGTCTAAACTACTATTAGCTGCCCTTTACTTCCTTTACACAGTAATTAAGTTTCAAGTCAATAGGAAAATGTGTTGAAATTGCTGTTTTTGGTCATCACACATACACTACACATGTAGAGTTTAGGCTGAAAAACACTGTCATACCTTTAAGCCATTTTTAGCCATAATGTCTTGCATTGCAGACTGCAAAAGTGGCACACCTCAGGTATGCCCTGTCCTGTGTTGTGCTATCTGACTCCACTGACAGCATTCACAAGGTCTCATGATACCCCTCTCGTACTTCCTTCGTGTTTCTGCCCTTCCTCTGTGCATTCTGCTATCATCCTCTGCATCCCGCATTGGCAGAGGAGTAATTTGAACTCCATCTCCCAGGGGTCCACTCCTTTACTTCCTGCTCCTCGAATAAGCAGTGTATTGATTAGATATCAGCCGGTAATTGGGCTGCGATCTCTCTCTCTCTCGCCCCTGAGATGTATGATGGCTGTGACA
Organism: Cranoglanis bouderius; assembly: GCA_023630585.1. Lineage (NCBI taxonomy): Eukaryota > Metazoa > Chordata > Actinopteri > Siluriformes > Cranoglanididae > Cranoglanis > Cranoglanis bouderius. The sequence goes on from CM042545.1 coordinate 4,232,407, forward strand.
GGAAATGGATACCCCCACTGATGCTGGTAAATAGTCTGTTGGACAAAATGTCTTCCCTAAACAGATGTCATGTCAGACTCAGGCCTTTTTACTCTCCCTACCCTACACATCATTAGGGTAGCCTTGATGAAAAGCTTATACGTGAATAATTACATAATATAGCCATTAGAGCTGTTTAAAATGTGTTGTATTTAGAGCGTTATTTAGTCCAGGACTGTGATTGATTTTTACTTGGACAACAAGCTTTACCTTCAGAAATACTGTGCAAGCACTGATGGTGGATGTTGATCTGTACTTGGGTAGTTTTTTTTTTGTTTCATGTTGATGCTGGATGTTTTGTCTGTGTTTTGTCTTTCATGTCCTGCCAGTTGCCATGTCCCTTGTTCCTGCCTGTTTCTGATTCGATGATTGATGCTTCTGGTTTCTGTTTGATGACTTGTCATTCTACCTCCTGTGCAGACCACTGACATTGTTGTGTCTCGCATCACCTGAGCTCTGTCTTGTAGCTCACTTCTCTCCCTTTGGTTATTGCCAGTGTATTTCCTTCTGCCTCTTCATTGTGCTTTGCCCAGTCTATACAGGATTTCCCTTGAGTTTTTTTTTTAAATTGTTGCAGCCAAAAATGCTTGATTTTGCTGTGGCTTTTTTCAAAATTTGTGATGCCACTTGAGAAGTTTTTTGTTGTGCTTTTTTTGTGGAAAACTACTTGAATTGGTGAAATTGTAATTGCACGAAATTGTTTTGCACGGTCTTTCGCAGTGATGTTTGTTGAGGTGTAAATGAGGCCTTTTAGCTGTACTCATGTTTGATGCACATAAATTGAAGAGGACTTAGGCTGAATACGCATTGTGATGATGTCACATGAGGCATCTTGGCCCAAATTTGTGAAAAATCTGTGGTAATTTTGAAAAATTGCAAGCTCTTCCGAATATTGTGGATTTTGCATTCATTTCTGCGATCTATATATATATAGATAGATAGATAGATAGATAGATAGAGGCTATATATATATATATATATATATATATATATATATATATATATATATATATATATATATATATATATATATATATATATATATATATATATAAATGACACTTTGCTACAATGTAAAGTAGTGAGTGTACAGCTTGTATAACAGTGTAAATTTGCTGTCCCCTCAAAATAACTCAACACACAGCCATTAATGTCTAAACCACTGGCAACAAAATGAGTACACCCCTAAGTGAAAATGTCCAAATTGGGCCTAAAGTGTCAATATTTTGTGTGGCCACCATTATTTTCCAGCACTGCCTTAACCCTGTTGAGCATGGAGTTCACCAGAGCTTCACAGGTTGCCACTGGAGTCCTCTTCCACTCCTCCATGACGACATCACAGAGCTGGTGGATGTTAGAGACCTTGCGCTCCTCCACCTTCCGTTTGAGGATGCCCCACAGATGCTCAATAGGGTTTAGGTCTGGAGACATGCTTGGCCAGTCCATCACCTTTACCCTCCGCTTCTTTAGCAAGGCAGTGGTCGTCTTGGAGGTGTGTTTGGGGTCGTTATCATGTTGGAATACTGCCCTGGGGCCCAGTTTCTGAAGGGAGGGGATCATGCTCTGCTTCAGTATGTCACAGTACATGTCACAGTACACTCCCCAGTGCCGGCAGCACTCATGCAGCCCCAGACCATGACACCCCACCACCATGCTTGATTGTAGGCAAGACACACTTGTCTTTGTACTCCTCACCTGGTTGCCACCACACACGCTTGACACCATTTGAACCAAATAAATTTATCTTGGTCTCATCAGACCACAGGACATGGTTCCAGTAATCCATGTCCTTAGTCTGCTTGTCTTCAGCAAACTGTTTGTGGGCTTTCTTGTACATCATCTTTAGAAGAGGCTTCCTTCTGGGACGACAGCCATGCAGACCAATTTGATGCAGTGTGAGGCGTATGGTCTGAGCACTGACAGGCTGATCCCCCACCCCTTCAACCTCTGCAGCAATGCTGGCAGCACTCATACGTCTATTCTGCAAAGCCAACCTCTGGATATGATGCTGAGCACGTGCACTCAACTTCTTTGGTCGACCATGGCGAGGCCTGTTCTGAGTGGAACCTGTCCTGTTAAACCGCTGTATGGTCTTGGCCACCGTGCCGCAGCTCAGTTTCAGGGTGTTGGCAATCTTCTTATAGCCTAGGCCATCTTTATGTAGAGCAACAATTCTTTTTTTCGGATCCTCAGAGAGTTCTTTGCCATGAGGTGCCATGTTGAACTTCCAGTGACCAGTATGAGAGAGTGTGAGAGCGATAACACCAAACTTAACACACCTGCTCCCCATTCACACCTGAGACCTTGTAACACTAACGAGTCACATGACACCAGGGAAGGAAAATGGCTAATTGGGCCCAATTTGGACATTTTCACTTAGGGGTGTACTCACTTTTGTTGCCAGTGGTTTAGACATTAATGGCTGTGTGTTGAGTTATTTTGAGGGGACAGCAAATTTACACTGTTATACAAGCTGTACGCTCCTTTACAGTACTTTACATTGTAGCAAACTATCATTTCGTCAGTGTTGTCCCATGAAAAGATATAATAAAATATTTACAAAAATGTGAGGGGTGTACTCACTTTATGAGATACTGTATATATATAGCTTCTATCTAGCTCTATCTAGTTAAAACACACTTGTAAATAGATATGTTGTAAAATAGTGTGAAAGATAATATCTGTTTTTTTTTCTCTCTGTTTGGATAGGTGATGTAGAACATTCACTGTATGGTCATGTGTGCCTGGCTGATGTCCATAGACAACCTCTCCCATTTGAGGAAGCAAAACAACACACTTGTAGTCTGCCACCACTTTATTGGCTTGACCTGGACTGGGTCGTAACATCGGGTAAGGTTTAGGTATTCACAGCAGCAGAAAAGCAACTAAAGCAGATAATCAGAGAGAAGGAATGTGTGATTTCTTCCCAGAGTCTCTCAGGCAGAACAGACACAACATGCCAAAGCAGCCATTTACCTCCCAGAAAAATGACTTTCAAAAGCCACCACTGCTCCCTGGCTCTCCTTTAAAGCCACATTTGACAAGGATCTCATTTGGATGCTCAATATTGCCGTCATCAAACAGTCAGCCATCTCAGCCAGCCTGTTCATCATAGCAGCATCACTTTTGCACTGCGGTTTGATTACGGCTCCTGAGGAAACTTTCTCCTATAGATACTACACAGGAAGTGCTTGGAATGGAGATCTTTGGAGCTTCTTTTTCTGTTAATTAAAATTAGAATTCATGCAAGGGATTGTATATAAACTTTGATGCACATAGGACACATGTCTGTCCATTACTGAGAGTCTCACAATAAAATGTATTATAATAACCGTTCAGTGCAACAATTATAAAGCTTCATTGACATAAATGTAATATTGATTGTCTCGTTATCTTTATTATTTTTTTCTTCTTTAAGACGCCACAGCACTGAAGCAAGGTCTGCTTCATGAATTTGCGCTTATAAGAGCAGTCCTTACAGTCTTAAGTGAAAAAGGTGCTGTAGTTCTTCAGTTTGTGCCTGCAGCAGAAGATATTTTGGTATCAAATTTAAAGTAATGAACCACTGATCATGCGTAAATTTTACAGATGTTTTTTAGACACTTTAAATGTTATGTTTCACACAGTTTTTCACATATGGACTTTAGTACATGTGCTTTATTATTCCACATTCATTCAGTTATCTTCAGTAACCACTTTATCCTGGTCAACATTGCAGTGGATCCAGCGCTTATCCTGGGAGCACTAGGTGTGAGGCAGGAATACACCCTGGATGGGACGCATCCATCCACTGTAGGGCACCACACACACATTCACACACTCAAACCATGGACCCTGGAGCTGTCAGGCACCCTACCCCACATACAGTGGGTATAGAAAAGAATCACCCCCCATTAAAATAATCACATTTTGTTGCTTTGAGGCCTGAAATGAAGACGGACACAGTTTTTGTTTTATCCAGCTGTATTTACTCAGTGCAACTTATAACATCCAAGTGAAAGATATAACACCAACATGTCATAAAAAAAAGTTGGAAAAAGGATCACCCCCTCCTTAAAATGACTTGTAAACTCAATCAGTTGTAGCTAATCACCTTCTCAAAGGCACATAAAGCCATTTGACTTTCAACTGTGATCAGCTGTGGTCATTCTGATTAGCTCAGCATGAAAAGAACTTTCCTGGAGCATTTTGTAGTGCAACTGAAGCAAACAATCAACTATGGGTGGCAAGGCACTGTCAAAAGATCTCCGGGATAAAGTTGTAGACAAGCACAAGTCAGGAGATGGATACAAAAAAATTTCAAAGGCTTTATCAATGCCTAGAAGATAAGAAGGTAAAAAACCACCCACGACTGAGCTTTGCCAAAACACACCTTGAAGATTCTGAGGCCACATGGAAAAAGGTGTTATGGTCAGATGAATTATTTGGACTCAACACCAAACGGTATGATTGGCGGAAATCCAATACAGCTCACCATCCAAATAACACCAAGTCCAAAGACATGCACTGTAGGCTGATTGGTATTCCCAAATGGTCCATAGTGTGTGATTGTGCCTTGTGATGGGTTGGGGTTGTGATGGGTTCAGTGGGGTTGAGGTCAGGGCTCTGTGCAGGCCACTCAAGTTCTTCTTCACCAACCTTGGCAAACCATGTCTTCATGGACCTCACTTTGTGCACAGGGCCTTTGCCATGCTGGAACATGTTTGGGCTTGGCCTTTTAGTTCTAGTGACAAGAAATGGTTAAGCATACAAAGACATCTTATATGAATGTGTGCTCCAACCTTGTGGCAACAGTTTATATTAGGCCCACATAGGTGTGATACTCCAGAATTCAGTGACAGAGATGCAGTTGTAATGGGTGAGATTTAATGACCACTGAAAATCTTTTATATTTGTTGTAAAGTGAATCAGCCACCTTGCTGCAGATCACACCAAAACATCTTCAGATTTATTTAGATGGTAAGAAAACTTAAAGTGTTGCAAAAGGTGGCATCAGTGTTGTAGTCAGTATTGGGTATACGTAGCACACACAAAGACACACACATACATGTGCAATACTTACTGCTTCAGTTCTCAGGATTACATCTGCATTACATTTATCTCCAATCATGTCACCATTCCTTGCTGCAGTGCTCTTTATCTACTCTGTGTCTTATATAACTCATAAATAATGGCAGTGTATGTATGTTTACACCCTGCTGTGTTGCATGATTCATGTCTCTCATTGTTACTACTGTTGTGCACATTCCCAGACACGTTTTAAATGTCTACACTGATGGCCGATATGGGAGCATTTGAGGCCCTGGCACAAATGTATTTGTGGATTGTATATCTCCCCTGTTCATGTGGCCCGCTACAATTTCTCACACGCTCCGCACTGTTTGCAGGTGATGGATAGCCGGCACTTGGCCTCACACACTGTTGTTGGCTGTGTGTCTAATAAACTAGTGGGGGAGTTCCTGCTGCCGTTGTTTATATAAGGCAACACTATCTCCTCTTGGGCGAGGTGAATAATACGCTCAACCATCATTTAAATAATTCCTAATTCTCTGTAGTAGTTTATCATAATGTGAATGTATAAGATTTGCAGGGCAAATATAGAGGGGGCCTTAGTGAGCAGACCAGTACAGAGATCCCCCTCCTCCTCCTCCTCCTTCTCTGAGGTGACTCTTGGGAATGTTGCCATCTCTGGAGCTGTTGTTCATATCTCTGTATCAGATCTGGAATGAGGCCAGGTTCCCTGGGCCAGTTGGGAGTGGAGTAAGAAGAGCTAAAGACCGTAAGTAGCTGCCACAACAAATAAATTCTCAATGTAAAAAAGGACAGAGGATCCGTAGTGTAGGTGCAGAAACAGAGAAATAGGGTAATCCAAGAGTTGGAAGGGCTGTGCCTTCAGGGAATCTGTGGCTCTCTCTCTTACACACACGCACACACAGGGCCTGGACCTAAGCCAAACTTTGGTCAGCCATGTTTGCTGAAATGTCACTGCATATTTGTCTAGAACATCTGCATTTACACTATCTCTGTGTGTATTTGTGCACGCATTCTTCTGTTTCACATGCAGTACTTTCTACACGGGTACACTTGCCAATCTTTGACAGTTAAACTATAATCTAGGATTATACCCAATCATCTGGTCTAAATCTGTCTTTTTGTCCTTCCAATATTCTTCTTCCACTACACACACACTTTCCCTTTGTAGGCGGTTCAGGATGAGGTTTGTTCTCTCAATGCCGATCAACACTCATTTTAAAATTTCCCAGATGGCTGCTATCCAAGCCATGTCTTTTACATAGAGTCTGTTCCCCGAGTGGGAAATCACTCATAATTTTTCAGAAGCATTAGCATTAGCCCTCCTGCAATGACGTGTTAGTTGAGCTTAGTTACCTGCATTTTGCTCATAGCAGCGCTTAAAGGGAAACGTCCCCTAATTCATACTTCTTGTCTTCTTTGGTTTATAATTAGAGTTCATTAGACAGGTACAGATTAAATTCCAGTTTTGATAGTTAAAAAAAAACAGCTCTATATGAATCATGTTTCTCACAGCTATCTGTATCTACAGATGTCTCCATTTTAAGAAATGCCTTTACTCAATTTTTTATGTTAATACTTTTGATGCATATCTAAGTATAAGCATTTAATACTTTAGATATCTCACAAATGGGGGGCACTGTGGCTTAGTAGTTAGCATGTTTGCCTCGCACCTCCGGGACTGGGGGCTCGATTCCCGCCTCCGCCCTGTGTGCACAGAGATTGCATGTTCTCCCTGTGCTTCTGGGGTTTCCTCCGTGTATTCCGGTTTCCTCCCCCAGTCCAAAGCTGTAAGCTGACTGGCATCCCTAAATTGTCTGTAGTGTGTAAATGGATGTGTGTGTGAGTGTGTGTGCGATTGTGCCCTGTGATGGGTTGGCACCCTGTCCTATTACTGGAGCACTCGCCTTGAGTCCCTTGGGATAGGTTCCAGGCTCCCGCTCCCCTGTGTAGGATAGGCAGTACAGAAAATGGATGGATGGATGGATATCTCAGAAATATAATAATGTTGTCTGGTAAAACTAAATCTAATAAATATGACTTTGACTTTAGATGTACATAAAAGTCTTCTCTATGTGGCTAAACAGTCTGGGTTTATCCATTTTCCTTCTCATCTTCTCAACATTGTGATTGATGTTCATTGTAATTTCTCATACTGAAACTTTATGACAGTCCCAGATTCTCACAAAGAAACAGAGACAAGTAATTGAGTCAACAATCAACATTATACAGTATATCCTAATATTAAATTCTGTGCTTGACGATATATTAACCATACCATGATTCTTAATATACACTATAGGGCCAAAAGTTTCTGGACACCTGACCATCACACCCATATTAGCTCGTTGATAAATCTGCATCCAGTTCCAGATTTAGTCCCCCTTTGCTGTTATAATGACCCCCACTCTTCTGAGAAGACTTTCCACTAGATTTTGAAGTGTGGCTGTGGCTCTGTGCAGGCTACTCGAGTTCTTCCACTGCAGCCTTGGGAAACCATGTCTTCATGGAGCTTGTTTTGTACACAGAGGCATTGTCATGCTGAAACAGGTTTGGGCCTCTTAGTTCCAGTGAAGGGATATTGTAATGCTACAGCATATAAAGACATCCTAGACAATTGCTTCCAACTTTGTGGCAACAGTTTGGGGAAGAACCACATATGAGTGTGATGGTCAGGTGTCCACATACTTTTGGCCATATAGTGTACATTGACAATTCATGCTGTAATGGTATTACTTTGAATTTAACAAAAGCACATTTAGTGCAATTTTGTTTTCTAAACACAGTAAACAATGTATTAAAAGATATGGGTGTGAATAAGTGTGTGTATGTGTATGTCTCTGGAACATGGTGTATTGACTGAATGCAACAGACCTCTCTGGCTGATTTAAGACTCTGGTAAACCACAATGCTCCATTGTGTTTGGGGCTATTAGTCAGGTATATGAGCTGAGCATGATCCCTGTGCAGGCGTTGCGAGATCAGATCAGATTGGTGAACTGATGTTGATTATCCTGCCTGGTTTATATCTAACATCTATCTAGTAATAGATATTGAAGTCAGAGAGAGATGTTTACATAAGATTCCATGTGAAAATACGGTAATTTTAGGCTTAAATTACTTCCAACCTCCAACAGCAAAGACATTTACCACAAAAAAAAACAAAAAAAAAAACAACTATTGTATTTCTTATGTTTCTCCTCCAGATTTGTTTAAATCTACATTTTCACTGATTGGAAGATAGTTCACTTTATGATCCAGGCAGTAAATATTGGAAGAGAATTTGCTTTCAGATTAGAATAGTCAGTGCAACCTCAGCCTACACCAGTCATCCGTTTAGTGCATTAACCATGATCTCTCAGGCCCGGCTCAGAGCTGGTGACATTCCCACTAATTTCAGGCTTATTAGCAGGAGTGGGTGGATGGGTCTGTGTGGTGGGATGATGCAGTGTGTGAGGTGTCCTGTTCCCACGGCGAGGCTGAACTGATGAGGTCAGAGCCGAAGAGTTAGGCTTCCCTCTGCTCTCTAATAGCTCAGGTGGGAGACGCTTATTAATGAGCACCTCCATAGCGATATGTGGCACATAAATAACAGAGTCAGGCACATGGCTTCCTCCCTCTGCCATATGAATCATCTGCACTCTGTAACTCTCCCTCTCCCTCTGTGCATCCTGCATCCTGGGTGATAAAACCCATTCCCACTGACATGGAGATCAGATTTTGCATAAATGGACCAGAGTGAAGATGAGATAAGTAAATAGAGGGAGCAGTTGCATTATATTTTATGCATGTTTCAAGGGTTCAGTGTGGTTTAATGTAAATACACATGGTATTAAGGGAAAAGCATATTTAGAAAAGCACTCCAAATGAAATATCTGACTGTTGGTGCATGTAGACTGTCATTTTTACATACAGAATTTGATTCCCTCAATGGTGATGGAAAACAGAAATGTAAGGGGAAATGTTGGGAAATGTACACTCTTTGAAAAATGGTCATATAAGAGCTCATAAGCGTTCTTCGACTAGTCCCTCTGCTACAGTCTCCTCAAAGGTATTGGAACAGCAAGGCCAATTTATTGTTTTCACTATTCATTGAAGACATTTGGGTTTGAGATCGAAAGATGAATATGAGACGACAGAGTAGAATTTCAGCTTTCATTTCCTCATATTTACATCTAGATGTGTTAAACAACTTACAACATGGCACCTTTTGTTTGAACCCACCCAATTTTTCAAGTGATCAAAAATATTGGAACACACGACTGATAGGTGTTTCTTGCTTCCCAGGTGTGCCTTATTCGAATGATCGTTAAATGAATTAATTGATGGCCTTGCCGTTCCAATATTTTCAAAGGCGACTGTATGTAGAAACCTACAACAGTGATTATCACTATTGTCAGAGAAGGATCCAAGTAAATCCCCAGTGGGGAGTGAAGAACCCTTCACTAGGCAGATTAACCCTGTTGGAATCATGAGCTATAATGAAGATTTTTATTGCTAAATGAAAACAGAAACAAAATAGAGTGTAATGCCCAAGCTATATTATATTATGTAATTTCCACATCCTGTTGTGTAGCTGTTTTAAAGATTTGTGTTGGGATTCCCCTATATCACATATATTTAAAAATAAATAAATAAATATATCCCTTCTTTTTGACTCATCTGCTTTGAACCTTCGAGTGTTTGATAATTCGCTTTAGAGATGAAGTAGGTGTGTTAGAGAAAGGATTCTAAATCAGTCTTTCAGACTTTAAACTGAGGAGCACTGCAGTTGCACTTGCCAGTAATTTGGCAAATCCACCTTGTTGATATTAGAGAATGTAGCATAGTCTTTAGAAGAACTTTGAACAAAAGAGAGGAGTAGAGAGAAAAAGCGCGCGCGCATGTGTGTGTGTGTGTGTGTGTGTGCGTGTGTGTGTGTTTGCGTGTGTGTGTCATCACCTTCCTAAGCACCTGCCAGATAACCCGAGGCTGTGTGCTTTCACAGCTTAGTCTGTTTAATTACATGAGTTTGGACTTGTACTAGTCGGGAAATTGATTCTGACTTTATTCTGCTTCCCCACTGACATTTAAGATGTGTTTAGAGGGCATCAGATGACTTTACTCAATGCAATGAGGAAACTGAAGATCCTGCTGAGTAAATTGACTTCCTGGTTTGTCTTTGTACTGTACACTGGAGTTGTCAGTTATTACACAGGTTTCGGCAGTAAAGCGAGACAAAAAATACACTTCGGATTGGTGTTCTCAGGCTAAGCGTTCTGTTTGGGGATGATATCAGCAGCATGTTCATTAGGATATGAATGGGGGAAAAAAATTTTGGTATTTCTCAGAAAGGTTCTATACGTGCTAACACAGTACAGTGCGTTACTTTTACCTCACCAGCATACACCTCCAGTACATTTCAAAATTTACAAACCCAGGATGGGTTAGTGTCGCTGTGATTGACAGAGGAGAGAGATTATGCCATCCCTCCCGCTCAGAGAGCACGGCCAATTTTGCTCTCTTGTTTTCCGGCCATGGATGCAGCATTTGAACTCGATTTTCTGATGATAGAGTGAACACTCATCTGCTGTGCCACTCTGTAGCATGCTAAATTCGTTATGATATTTGGATATGTAGAAAATCAGACAATTTGGACAGATCACTTTGGACTATTTGACAACTTTCTGGAGTTTGATTAGTTGGTGAATAATTCATCAAACCTAATCAAATGTAAACCTAATTTAATCTGTGAGGCTCAGACCCATGGAAAAAAAATTTAATGAACTTAACTTTTTCAATCCAGTATTGCTTTTCAGATGACGTCCAAGGCTAGTTTTTATTTAGGGTTTAGAAACTCGAACACCATAGCTCAGAATTCTCTAACATTAAGGAACGTGAAATGTCATGGATCAGCCCCCTGCAGAGTAAAAGCTCTGCAGAAACAGAAACACACACACGCACACACACACACACACACACACACACACACACACACACACACACACACACACACACACACACACACACACACACACACACACACACACACACAGAGATTCTGGGAGTGACTGTAAGACTGTAAGTCATTCCTCCCTCCTCAAGTCTTCGTGTCATAAACGGATGAGTAGTAAAATCTTCATGGAGAAAGGGATGGGAAGATGGTGAAAGAAATGATAGAGAGGGGGAGTGAGAGGTGGATACATGAAGATAAATGCGTCTGCAGATGAAATGGGAGCGCATTAAAATCCAGATGGTGAAAGGAGAATATTAACTTTGAAATGAGGGAAGCCACTGCTCAATTACCACACTTTGTTTCCATGAAGTGGAAGCGTATTATCTTAATATGTATTTTTTATTCCATTCATAAAACATTTCATAGAAAGAACTCTGTTCATCTTTTATGTTCAACCTTGTAATAGCCTTTATGCCCCTTTCATTCTATTACAAAGACACACCACACTTAGTTAAAAATACTTTTGGAGAAACATTTCATTTCCTGTAGCCGATAATTAAATGTTGATGAAATTATCTTGTTCGGTTGAAGCAAGTTCGGGATTTAATATACAGTTTTAAATAGCAGCTCCATAATGAATATTAAGCTAGTCACCCACTGGGACTGTATAATGAATGATAATGCTCATAATCCCAGTAATGGTGGATTTCTTTTCATTTAACAAATTAAAGTATGGCGGACCAGGTTTACAGGATGGGTCTGTTTCCTCTCATTCACTTCTTTGAATAACATCTATCTTGTCCTATCACAGATGATATGATACTGTGGTATTTGATTTCGGCAAATCAACAAACAAGCAACTGTGGCTAAAAAACTGGTACTTTCCTTCTCTTTATTGGGCTACAGTGCCACACCAAACAGTGACTGATGAACACAAAGTGGTCTCGATACAGAGCCATCGTTCATAACAATGAGAGAATGTAGCAATGGATGCAATAATGAAATGTACACAGACTAACTAACTACAGTCATGTGAAAAAATAAGTACACCCTATGGAAATTGTTGGCTTTTTCTGACATATTTGGACAAGCAAACATTTGATCATCTGTGAAACAGTGTCTATTAATAAAGTTGATATACTTGAACAAAACCACAAGTAAAATTAGCTTTTTCAAGCATTTATTCAACAGAAATATCAATAGATGTGATATTCTTCTGTGGAAAAAGTAAGTACACCCTTGGCCTCAGAAGCTAGTATTGTCCCCTTTAGCAGAAATAACTTCTTGTAGGTGTTTTGCATAATTGTCCACCAGTCTCTGACATCGGCTTGCTGGAATTTTTGACCATGACCTCTTCCATGCAATATTCGTTCAGTTGCAAGATGTTTGAGGGTTTTCTTTCATGTACTGCCCGTTTCAAATCCCCCCACAACATTTTAATGGAATTCAAATCCGGGCTTTGAGTAGGCCATTCCATAACCCTCCATTTCTTCTTTTTGAGCCATTCCTTGGTGGATTTGCTAGTGTGCTTACGATCATTATCCTGTTGAAAGGTCCATTTTCGGTTCAGCTTCAACTTTCAGACAGATGGCCTCACATTATCTTCAAGCACTCTTTGATATGATGCAGAATTGATACCTGAATCAATGAATGCAAGCTGTCCAGTCCCTGAGGCAGCAAAGCAACCCCAAACCATTACATTTCCACCACCGTGCTACACAATCACAGGTATGAGGTGCTTCTCCTGAAAAGCTGTCTTTGGTCTGTGCCAAACATGTCTGCTGTTACTGTGGCCAAACAACTCTATCTTTGATTCAATTCATCTGTACAGAGCACATTATTCCAAAAGGCCTGGTCTTTGCCTATATGCTCATTCGCAAACTGTAGTCTTGCAAAGGCTTTTTCCTGGCACGCTTCCCATGCAGGTCAAATTTGTGCAAATCTCTTTCTGATTGTAGAAGCATGCACTTTGACAGCAAGAGTTGCAAGACTCACTAGCAGATCCTGTGATGAAATTTTGGGGTTCTTGGAGACTTATTTTTGCATCAGAAGGTCTGAATGGGCTGAATTTGCTGGGATGGCCAGTCCTGGACAAATTGGCAGTCATTTGAAGTCTGCGCCATTTGTAGATTATTTTCCTTACAGTGGAATGATGTATTTCAAATAATTTGGAGATCTTTTTTAATTCCTTGCCAGACCCATAGGCATCCACAACCTTTTTTCTGAAGACCTTACAGAACTCTTTAGATCTTGGCATGATGACACCACACACCTTAATAGCAAAGGGAACACCAGACACTAGATATGAGAGGGGTATAAATAAGATATATTCCACCTGCACTCCCTAAGGAGGATCTAATCACTGGCATCTTGAACACCTGATACTAAATTTATGGATTTGAAGGTAAATGTAGGGGTGTATTTACTTTTCCATGTGACTGATCAGTTTTTTGTTAATTTAAATTGTGAAAATTACTAGAAAATGTCAGTTTTATGTGTCATTTGATAGAGTGTATCACCTTTATTAATAGGAACTGTTTCAAAGAGGATCAAATGTTTGCTTGTCTAAATATGTCAAAAAAGCCAATTTCCATGGGGTGTACTTATTTTTTCACATGACTGTAAGTTATGTAACATGCTTGTAAGCATGGATCATTTTAAACCATATCCATGGGTATTCTCAGGGGGTTGATATCAGAAAGGTCATAAAATCTATAATTAACAAAAACCTTGTTAATGTGCTCACATGAACACAGGAAGCTGATAAAGACGGAATATTGTGTTGTATTCTGCATGTGAGGAATTTCTCTCTCTCTCTCTTTATTTCATGCTTAACTGATCAGACATTCCATTGTAGCACCGCAGACTCATGAACTCGGCCCATATTTTTGACCTGAGAAGACACTAAGAAATAACCATGAACATGAGGTAAGATATGGTCAAGGAAACAATCATAACATTTACATTTCAATTTACAACTGGATTTCAATGAGAGCTAATTGAAGAAGCTGAACATAATAATACAGTCATTTAATATATTTTTAGAAAGCACCCGAATGGCATGACTGATAAAACCAGTAGGATCTACTGATGTCTGGTCTGTCTTATCTAATGTACATGCTATAACGTTATCTCATTTCTCCTGTGTAATGTCTTACAATGTCTACGAAAACAATATTCTAACTGAGACTAGGCTTTTAGTTGCTCGAATGTTTGTTCCCTAAATGAAACCTCTGCAAAGGAAACTGAACAAATGTACTGTACACAGGCCTATTAACTATTTAACCATCATTACATTCCTGATGTATTATGTCAGTGCTCTTCCCATTAACCTACGAGAGCCACAACCCAATAAATTAAGCTTTATAGGGAGTAAATAGTGAAGTGCTTCTGGTAGGACTGCCTACCACTGTGACCACAGGCATGGGGCTGTGTAATTCATGTGGCTGTTCCATGAAGACAGTTTAATAATATGTAGAAACCACATAAACACACACATAAACATATTTACCCTAATAGAAAAAACCTACATAGCTTTGGGCTTCTTTTCAGTTCTGGTGTTTTTCTGACTATTTGTTTCAATCGCAAAGTTTCAGTCACAAAGATTTCCCAATGTTCAATGCCATTATTGTGACAAACATTTGAAGATCCTTTATTTTCAATCTCTCACATTTCTGCATTAGAATATGAAAAATCTGTATTACATTAAATGGGTAGAGTATGGGCTGCAACTGAAACCATTTTTTTTAGCACAGTTTGAGCACAGTTTGAGCACAGTGACACACACTAAAAACCTAAAGGTATATTGAATCTGCTTTGACATCAGGCAAAAAGAATGTGTTAGATGTTAGATTAGACCTTAGATTAGACCTCACTACATCAGATCAATATTTGGTGTGACCACCCTTTACCAAAACAGCATCATTTCATCAATTCTTCTAGGAACACTTGCGGAACACTTGCACACAGTTTTTGAAGGATCTCGGCAGGTAGGTTGGCCCAAACATCTTGGATAACTAACCACAGTTCTTCTGTGGATTTAGGCAGCCTCAGTTGCTTCTCTCTCTTCATGTAATCCCAGACAGACTCGATGATGTTGAGATCATGCCTCTGTGGAGGTCATACCATCACTTCCAGGACTCCTTGTTCTTCTTTATGCTGAAGATAGTTCTTAAAGACTTTCGCTGTATGTTTGGGGTTGTTGTCATACTGCAGAATAAATTTGGGGCCAATCAGATGCCTCCCTGATGGTACTGCATGATGGATACGTATCTGCCTGTACTTCCCAGCATTGAGGAGGCCATTAATTCTGACCAAATGCCCCACTCCATTTGCAGAAATGCAGCCCCAAACTTACAAGGAACCTTGAGAGCCATGTCACCCTGCATTTCTTGCCTGGTTTCCCACTGAAGCTAAGTAGGGTTGAGCCTGCCCAGTACCTGGATGGGAGACCTCCTGGGGAAAACTAAGGTTGCTGCTGGAAGTGGTATTAGTGAGGCCAGCAGGTGGTGCTCTCCCTAGGGTCTGTGTGGGTTGTAATGCCCCAGTATAGTGATGGGGACAGTATACTGTAAAAAGAGCACTGTCCTTTGGATGAGATGTTAAACCGAGGTCCTGACTCTCTGTGGTCATTAAAAATCCCAGGACACTTCCCCGGTGTCCTGGCGAAATCCTCCCATCGGCCCTTATCTATCATGGCCCGCTAATAATCTCCATCCCTGAATTGGCTACATCACTCTCCTCTCCTGTCCACCTATAGCTGGTGTGTCGTTCTGGCGCACTATGACTGCCGTCGCATCATCCAGGTGGAGGTATGGCTTTTTGGCCGCAAGTCTTCCATGAAGGCCACTTCTGACCAGACTTCGCTGGACAGTAGATGGGTGTACCAGGGTCCCACTGGTTTCTACCAGGTCTGAGCTGATGGCACTGCTGGACATCTTCCGATTGCGGTGTTTATTGCCCTGATGGTGGAAATGGGTATATTCAAGGCTTGTGTTATTTTCTTATAGCCACTTCCCAATTTGAGAAGCTCAACAACATTTTGCCGCACATCACAGCTATATTCCTTGGTCTTACCCATTGTTATGAATGACTAAGGGAATTTGGTCTATGTGTTACCTCATATTTATACCCCTGTGAAACAGGAAGTCATGGTTGAACAATTTCCTGTTCCTAGTCACCCAGGTGTACTAAAAAAATTTAAATATCAATGGGAATATACTTCAAATATAGTTTTTTCATATGAATTCATAGGCGTGTCAATAATTGTTGCACATCTATAGTTAACAAAGATATTTTTTATAAACTTGTATTGTGTTTGCAATTGTTTGATATCCATGAGAGCAGAGAATTCTTGTGAATTTATTTTAACAAGAGATCAAAAAAAGATCAATAAAGACAAATTTTCACAGCCTTATTTGCTCATATTTACCAAGGGTGCCAATATTAGTGGAGGGCACAGTATATATATTTACATTACACCAAAAGGCTTTTAGTATTCAATATTTCTTCTCATCGCTTGAGCTGTTATGCAGTCAGATGAGACTAAATAAATTCAGCATTCATTCTGAGATCTTGAAAGGCTGAGGTAAAATATTTTATGAAATGATGTGTTCATTGTAAGAACAGTCCTCAATAACATAAATTGAGACCCAGTGAATAATTATAGCCTGCTTCCATTTGTGCTTTTGGGAATGGGCTTGGTTTTATTCCAAGTGTGTAGGATTTGTAGCTTTTGTGGTTTAACCGTGGAGCTGGGAATATATTTCAACATGTCCTAAGAGTAGAATCGGCTTTATTTCCACTAAACATTGTTGTGTGTTAAATGTGGGATGACTTTCACCACAATGCCTACATAACAAACATTTCCAAAAACCTGCTGTTATATGGTTACAGTATAATGCTTTAATGAAGATTGTTCTGTCCACTATATTATTTACACACAGGCAGGAAATAAAGAGACTCTTTGGAACTGGTGTAAACTATGATGTTGGTAGTGTTTATATAAATGAACCAACTACAGGATTTGACCGGAAACTGAAAAGGCGACTGAACCTTTGCCCTGTATTATAACCACTCATGTGGTTTAAGAGACAGTTCCTATTTTCTCCGAAAGGTGGCACTGTTGCGTTTCAGTACTGGACTGAGTGACATGCCGGAGCTCAAATCTCTCAGACAAAACTACAGCAGTACCTCATAAACCGTAATGCTACTATTTTTTTTTTTTTTTTTTTTTTTTTTTAGGGATAGCCTACATCTTGGAAGGCGATGTCATTCTATTACTAGAAGTGTTTAACTGTGCCTCTCTGGAGGGATACACACAAGGGGCTAAAACCGTCTAAAACATTTGAATCCTTTATTTTCAATACCAAGTCATACCAAGCATTACATTAATAGGTAGCAACTGAAAACATGTTTTTAATGTTTGAACACAGAACACAGCGACACACACTTCAAAAGAAAATGAAAACCTCAATGTACATTGTACTAGAGAAAAAAAAAAAAAAAAAGCTATTCTTCTGACCAGATTACTTTCATGTGACATTTTAGTCTACACAGTCTATTCATAATAACTTCATTTCAAACTGAAATACTTTAAAGGTTATGCAAAAGATGGGGAGAAAAAGAAAATTTATTTTATTTAATAAAAAGTCTTTAGGAAATAATGTAGAATAACAGTGTGAAAGAATGAAAGGCTCGGAGCTCGGACATCAGTCAGGACTTACTGTTTTGGAAAACTTTAGTTTCTCCTCTAGTATGTAAATGAGAGCTCGGATGGAGCGCGCCCATTGGCTCTGCACCCGATTCCATTTCCTCTTTCAGAGCTGACGTCAGAGCAGCTATAAAACTCAGCAATGCTTTTATACTCGTCCGCTGGGCGATCCTTTATAAACTACGAGCCCGCAGTTCTCTTTTTTTTTCAGCAAAGCAACAATTTACCAGTCACATGCACGTTAACCTCCTCAGTTTTACGCAATTGTAGAAAGAAAAAAGAAAAAAAAAAACAACGAAGCCATGAAGTGTTAAATATTTCAAATTCAGTCGCACCGACATTCGCCCGCAGAGAGACAGAGGAACAGGAGAAACGCGCGCGCTGCTCTCACGCGTCCTCCGTGAGAGGCGAAAAAACCCCCACCACAGGCATTAATTTATAAAATAAATCCTCGCCGCAAAGTCGACAGTCTTTTTTCACGGTTCTGAAGAATTAAATAAAGAAATCAAGCTGGCTCACGCCGTCTCGAACCCGACTAGTTTGACAGCTGCTCTTCACCCCCTTTGGAGGACTGTCAACAGCAAAAGGATGGCATCAGAACTGGCAATGAGCAACTCCGACCTGCCCACCAGTCCCCTGGCCATGGAATATGTTAATGACTTCGATCTGATGAAGTTTGAAGTGAAAAAGGAGCCGGTGGAGCCCGACCGCAGCATCAGCCAGTGCAGCCGCCCAGTCGCCGGCGGATCCGTATCTTCCACCCCGATGAGCACGCCTTGCAGCTCGGTTCCTCCTTCGCCAAGCTTCTCGGCGCCCAGTCCGGGCTCGGGGAGCGAGCAGAAGGCGCACCTGGAGGACTTCTACTGGATGAGCGGCTACCAGCAGCAGCTGAACCCGGAGGCGCTGGGCTTCAGCCCAGAGGATGCGGTGGAGGCATTGATCAGCAGCGGCCACCAGCTCCCCAGCTTCGACGGCTACACCCGGGGCCAGCAGTTCGGCGGCGCGGCGGGCGCAGGAGGCACCGTGGCCGGAGAGGAGATGGGCTCGGCGGCCGCCGTGGTCTCGGCCGTGATCGCGGCGGCGGCAGCGCAGAACGGCAATCCGCACCATCACCACCATCACCATCACCACCACCACCACGCCACGGCGCACCACGGAGCGCCCGGAGCGCCCGCCAACGGCACTGTACCGGGAAGCCACCAGCACACGCGCCTCGACGATCGCTTCTCCGACGAGCAGCTCGTCACCATGTCCGTGCGGGAGCTCAACCGACAGCTGCGCGGCGTCAGCAAGGAAGAAGTGATCCGGCTGAAGCAGAAGCGGCGGACGCTGAAGAACCGCGGCTACGCGCAGTCCTGCCGCTTCAAGCGCGTGCAGCAGCGCCACGTGCTCGAGGGCGAGAAGACGCAGCTCATGCAGCAAGTGGAGCACCTCAAGCAGGAGATCTCCAGGCTGATGCGGGAGAGGGACGCGTACAAGGAGAAATACGAGAAGCTCATCGGCAACGGCTTCCGAGAAAACGGCTCGAGCAGCGACAACAACCCTTCTTCTCCGGAGTTTTTCATGTGAGTTTTTTTTTGGCACTTCATAGAGAAGCGATTTCATCCGGTGACACGCGTTAAAAAAAAAACAAAAAAAAAGTTTTTCACGCGATTTATGATTTTTTGTTGTTGTTGTTGGAATATGATTTGTTTTAGCAAGTCACAAACGACACGTGACAACACTGAGTTTTTTTCCTTTTTGTTTACGTAGCCTATTTTTCTCTAATAATAATTTAACACAGGAATCAGTATCAGGCTTTCTTAGGTTTCACTACGTTTCTGTTCATGTGTCATTAATACTGGTTTAAGACCCCTGACACTCTGCACACACTATACTTTGATATTTTTCAGTAGCCTGTGTGGTTTTCTGTCTATGCGGTTAGGGCATGGACCTTGCGCATGCAAGAAACTTTCACTGCATCATAACCACATGTGCATTTGAACAATTATGAGCGTGTTATAAACGCCTTAAGATACAACCTGGTGTTGTGTAGCAAGTAAGATGTCTGCTTTTTTTTGTCTGCCCCAACTGCCCCTTTCTTAACCACCATATCTTGTAAAAAAAATAAATAAATAAATAAATAAATAATGCAATTTTGTAATTATGCAACTTTGTGCATTTTCGTGCATTGTTATAATAGGCTATAGAGTGTTTCCGCTTCCACATGCTGGTCATGTTGGTCGACGGCGTTTCCCACTTTTGAATGAACTCTTTTTTTTTTTTTGTTTTTTTGTTTTTGGATTGCATCGGCATTACATTTCATCCTCCATCGTGTGGTGTGTCCACTTTTTTGGGACTTGCAGCAAAAAAGTGACCCCCATTCCTCCGCATATGAACCTCTACCCTGTCTCCATTGAGTATTGTGATTTGTTCAGACCCTGTGGAAAATGCTCAGACTGGATTTTGTATTTTCATTTTTCGGCAAAACATCCATGTGTGACAAATGTGGCATTAATGAAGAAGAGCATATCTATGCTACATTTTGTGCAGTTATTTTACACGGCGACTGAAATCATTTTATTGAATGTGTGAATTTTTTTTTTTTTTTTCCCTCCCAGTGTGTTCAAAATGCCAAGCTACAGGTTGTGACAAGCAGTTATATGCTAAATTAGCACTTGCTTGATTGGGTCCATAATTTTACATTTCTACAAGTTCAGTGCACTAAGCTGTCACCTTGATTTTTTTTTTTTCTCTTTAAATTTGTAACTGTAAAGAAAGGGATGTTATCCAAAAAAGTTTATTTTTCAGCATTTTGCTTAAGTAGCCCTTCCAAAAAATAGAATTTACTAATAGATTTGCACCAACTTTTATTTATGGCAAATCTCAAAAAAAATAAAATAAATAAATAAATAAAACTTAATGCAATGAAATTAATAATACCAGCTTATAAAACATCAAGAGACATTTAAACCTGTAGCCTGTGTTATACTGTTAACTGTATGGCAGGGACTGACTGTAGCCTTTAAACCTCAACGTCGACATCCACTTCATCAATAAATTTATAACTATGAAAACGGCTGTTTTGTTCTCTTTTATTCTTTTCTTCACCATTTTCTTGCTGTCCATTTTCTCGCCATATTATAGGCTTTGCTGTCAAATTCATGTACCTGCGAGATGTACCGAGATGAAGCTTTTCATCAAGACATATTTCAGTTGAAAGAAGTCAAATTCCACGATTAAAATGTTTAATATATTTTAAAAAGATTATAATTTTTTTATTTTTTTTTATTTTTATTTATTTATTTATTTTTTTAGTCCTGTAAATGTTTGGAAAACTAAGCGAGTTTGTGGACAAGGCAGATTGGTGCACCTGTTGCCGCCCGGCACGTAGATTCGTTTTTGTTTTGTTTTGTTTTTAGAATTAGTTATTAGTTTCAATATAACACCATATTATAAAGCATTATATACAATAATCATGGTAACACAGCTATAGTATTATAAAGCATTTATTCATTAGTTATTATTAGTTATTATTATAATTTAGATTTTTATGTTTTTGGTTTCTGGGCGTCTTCCATTAATGCCTTATAAATCAGTATATTTATTTTGTAATGATGTACTGATGTAGTTTAGGGATTTTTAAGTCATTATTAAATACATAGAATGTTTTTTTTTTTTTTTTTTTTTTTTTTTTGCGCCGGAGGCCTCTCGATACACTTGGGTATGTAATATCTTCCTAAAAAAAAAAAGTTGGTCGGGGTGATCCTTTGGACTGAAACGTGATTGTTTAATCTTTATAACAGTGGTCTAACCCAGCTGAGCGCTTCGATGCCTATAGGTTTGTTTTTCTCTTGTATGGCGACTGACCTTCGCTCCCCGCGGTTAATAATTCATTTACAAAGTAGCTCCTAATAGTCACTCGAGTTGCTCAAAACTTGTTGAATATCGCCCTTAATTCAGAACAGCTATTTTATATATATATATTTTTTTTACTCCGAAATAAAGCCGGTTCGTTTTGGCTAATAAAATGTAAACAGATAACGTAACGAGTCACTATAGAGCCTGCTGAGGAGGACAAAGCGCGCGAGACATTTATCAACATTTATGACCTCATCACATAAAACATTTAACTCTTTAACTCTTTAAGAATAAGATTTTCAGTTTACGTGATTTTCATGCAAATAATGATAAACCACTACTTGCTCTAAGCTGCATATTATGACATTGCATTTTTTTTATTTTTTTTTATTTTTTTTGTAGACTTTACACTCAATTAGAGCATGTCAGCAATATTAATTGTCTAACAATAAATATAATACATTTGCTTTTGTATAGAGTAGGCCAATATTAGATTTGTGTATAGCAAGCGGTGCAGTTTTAGAAAATCCTTGATATTGAGTTGTGCTGATCACCTTACATATTTATATTGGTTCATGCCCGTTGTTTTGATGTATTGAGCTTAGTACAACATAAACGTATCCTCCAGCAGCTGGACACATGCACCCACAGTCTCCGCCTTTGTCTGCCTGTCTTTCTGTGTCTGAATTTCTTTAATAACTGTACGTACAGACTTCTAGGCAGTAAATCTAGTGAACAGGATTAAGCGTGGTCCGAGAGGTTCTCAGCGCACTGAAGTTCAGCTCTCAGCTGGGTGCCAGCAGCCTGGAGGCCGTGGGCAGTACTCTGCCCTGTGGAACGTGCAGTCATTTCCTGTGTGATTAATAGGAAAGAAAAGACCTTGTTTTTGCTCCTTTAAAATGATGAATTATTGGCCAGCTTCCACTGTAGGCCTGGTATGCTGTAATTTATTGCTTTTCTTCCTGATTAGGCCAATATGTAGTTCTGTTTAATTACAGGAGTGTTGTATCCTAGAACTGTGGCATGCACATCCTCCTGCTGAGGAATACTGCTGGAGCTTTTGTGTTTTGAGTCAGTACTACAATAGTGGGCGTCTGCTTGCTGACTTGTGATGTCATTTCCAAGTCTGATGACATCATTTTAATTTGCATTTAATTATACGGATTAGGAATGGATTGGGTATTAGCATATTAGCAGATAAAAACACTGAAACTCGGGTGGGATTTCATGAGGTGTTTTTTATTTTTTATTTTTATTTTTTACTTTTCTATGGGATAGTTTACCTTTGCCTCTTTTGAATGCCTTCTAGAAGGAAGTAGGTGATAATTATCCATTTTAATGTGACAGGTTTAACAGAGTGGTCAACGATGCAAACAAAATCACGTACGCATATAGGTTAAGCATAGACAAACATTTTATGTGCATATGAAACACCAGATTTAAAGCAAACACAAATTTTCCTGTTCACTAAACACTGAATAAAAGAACTAATAGTTCCTTATTTTATATTCATAATATTTTCCCAGTGTTTCAGCTCTATAACTAGTGGTATAAATACATACACATATTCACACACACACACACACACACACACCTACAGTTGTTGTAAATTGCATACTCTTGAGACTGTATTCTGCTTAATTCAATCACAAGCAGAATATTGACACCATATGTGCCCTGATCATTGGCCACGGGCAGCTGTGATTAGGTTAATACTGATAATACAGTTGTCTTCTGTCACTATATCGGTCTCTTACATCAAAGGCCAACAATGAGAAATCACACTTCAACTCATGCATATTGGCATCTGAATCAACTACATGCATTAAGGTAAAGGCTATCATCTGTAATCATATCAGTGAGTGCCTGTGTTGGAATCAATGCTCTCTCTCTCTCTCTCTCTCTCTCTCTCTCTCTCTATCTATCTATCTATCTCAAGTTAAGTCATGAGTTAAAATTAATTCTAGATGAGTAATATATATAAAATAAGATCATGGTGATTTACTAAATATATCCTGTGCCACATGGAATGTTAATAACAATATGATAAACATCATGCTTTCATTTATTTACGTACCTCTATTCATCACCTTCCAGCTTAGTTTATTTTTTACCAATGATCCAAGTATCACAATTATAGACAATTCCCCCTCCTCATAATCATGTACAATTAAGCCTAAATGATTTCATCGAATTTTCTCCCCATGTATGTTCCGTTCTAGTGAGTTCTATCGATGCTGTGAAGCTGGTGCACAGAGGAGGATTACAAGTTTAAAAAAAAAAAAAATAAAAATGCTGGAAAGCTAGAAAACAATCTCAGTAGCCAGCAGTCCAGGCTCATCTGCATCTCTGCCACTAAACATTTCCATTTAAAGTGATTTAACGGAGGAGAGTTTATGTCCCCACTGCTGCGTGTCCATCATTCACCGACATGCCTGCTTCTCCCCTCGACCCGGCTCACGCGTTGAGTTATAGGGCATTTATTTGAAAAGCTAATAATTTAAGCTTTTTTTCCCCTCCTGGCCCAGCATAGGGTTGGTCTGCTGCAGTATTTTTTAAAGATGTCATGTTTATATCCTGAATATGTGTTTCAGCCAGGACTATGACTGCTTGAAGGAGTGAAGTGTATAAGAGAACTCGTGTGTGTGGTGTGTGTGAGATAGTAGTGAGAATATAGCAAACCATGAATACTGAACTACTGATACAAAAGAATTTGTAGCTGAATTTATTAGTAATGAATTTTATTCGTATTGTGTCTTTTTGTATTTGTAGTTGTATTTGAATAGTACAAGGATGTGTACAGGTAGAAAATGATAGACTTAGTGGAATGTGCAGCAATGAGATTCAAAATGAGGGCTAAATTAAAATCAGGGTTATTTATTGCATAAAAACTGCCTGTAGTCTTCGTTAGTTTTGTTTTATATAGTGGTATGTGCATGCCTAAAGGTGTGTGTGTGTGTGTGTGCGTGTGTGTGTGTTCATGTGTCACATTTATAACTGTAAGATTTGGCCTCGTGCCCATTCTGTGTTATACCTGCATCTCAGTGCAGACGGCAAGGTGATTTACTGGCAACGTATCTTAGCTGCAGTCATACTCTCTCTCTCTCTTTCTATCTCTCTATCCATCCTTCTCTTTCTTTCTTCTGCATCTTCTCCTTAGCTCCTTAGCCAGCCAAAGAGACATTGATCTCCCAGCCGTGCAAGGTGACCCCACAGTACAACACTTCCCCAAGTCTTTCCTTTCTTCTTCCCTCCTCTTTGTCTGTCTCTTCTTTCTTCTTTCTGGGAGTGAGGGAAGGGTCTCGACCCGCTGAGTGATGTCATGTCCGGCAGGGGCAGAGCGGAGCAGTTAGAGGAATATTTAATCCTGGGATGTCTGAAAAGCTTTCTCCTATCGATAACTTCCTCCTCTACAGCACTCAGGCACCAGCCTGGAGTATTCACACATTCATTGGTTTATATGTGGTCATTGGCCAACAGTTACAGCTATTTTTGAAAGCAAGCTTTAGTAACCTTAAGCAGGCATGACACGTCAATCCATACGAGAGCAGGGCTACAAACTTGTAGCGACAGCTGCCGGTTCATGGCAAACAAGAAATAACACCACACCACAGAAATAACAGCAAAAATGGTCATCGTGATCTCACTGGGTTTGTTTCCAGCCACAATGACGCTGTTCTTCTATGATTAATGAAATGTAAACATCTAACATGTTCAAATTGAATCTGAGAGCAGCTTCTTCCTGCCTATAGTAATGCTGTAGAAAAACAAAAACAGACGTTTATACAATTCTCATAATAGAGGAGTGGATTTAAAAAGATCAAAAATCAATAAGGAGAGCCAAATTGTAATATCTAATCAGGAGCTTGCTAAAGAGTTTAGATATTTGAATCTTAATTTCAATTTAAAAATATATATATATATATATATATATATATATATATATATATATATATATATATATATATATATATATATTGCACAAGTTTGTATTTATAAAATTCGTACTTGAATGCCTCTAGTTTAGTACTGCTCTTCATGTTTTATTTTTCTTGTTTTTGTAGGTCTTCAAGAAAATTTCTGCACCTGTGATATGAAGTGTGAGTCCTAATCTTCACCCCTGCAGTCTGAGGTAAGATTGCAAAGCCTAGCTAATATTTCCCTTTATATATCTTTATATTTCAAACTTATGAAGGTTATTTGATTTCTTAGAAACGCCGTAAGTCGTCATCTGGTCATTTCACCAATAGCGATTATGTCATTTTCTGCATTAAATTTGTTGGCGCTCATTTTCTTTGGAATCGGTATTTTTAATGTCAAAATGTTTTCCTGAATGAGTTCTCGGTGTTTCAGAAGCCGTTACAAAGATCATACGCAGTCAATCACCCCAGCCAGAAATATTCATATTTAAATTTTCATTTGAAAGAAATACATTTTTAAAACCAAGCAATCGAATATTTAAATAATCTGAAACACTAATGTTTTGTACAGATTTTTTTGGTATAACTTACTTAAGTCATTAATAAAATAATAAAAACAAATAATACAATACTTTGGAAAATGATGTTTAGACACATTTAACAAGTTTGCTCTTAAATAAGACTAGAGAATTGCTCTTGATTAACAGATTCTTAACCCAGAAAATCACTTTGATTGAAGTTGTCTGTTACACATTACACATTTGCTGTGATAAACGTTTGGACCGAACTATGTTCTAGCATGGTGGGGTGGTTTGCACTGCACTTTTAAATGAGAGACAGGTTATTCTGACTAATTAAAAATAGTTTGACCGGCACTTCAGGACACCCAGGGGGCCTCAGGCCCGAGACCAAATGTGGATTAGGGGCTAATTTCATAATAGAGTTTTTCATAATAGATCGAATGAAGTGAGAACCAGGAATGGTCTAGTCCAGTTTGTGTAGGCTTCTCTGTCTCCCACGCAGAGAAACTGAAACAGCCGTCGACCTTCTTCTTGCTTGAGTATTGAACTTTATTTAAAGGTTACGTGGACAAAACAGGGTGTCTGAAGCTGTTTATGTGCATGTGTTGTTGTTTACAGCCCAGGATTAAGACACATTAATGTCATGCTCACTTTATCGCTTCAGTGTTTCAGATGCCTGAAGTAGATACACACATTACAAAACATCTTGTGTATCTTTGTTCAAGCGAGTTTACATGTCTGTGAGAGAGACTGCCATTGTGTAAGAATGACAGAAACTGTGTGTGTGTGTGTGTGTGTGTGTGTGTGTGTGTGAGAGAGAGTGTGTGTGCTGTGCTCATATTCTAAGCATGTGACGAGAGGATGAATATGATAGGACAGTATTGGGCAGGCTCCTGCATAGTGCAGCACTTTTCTCTACTGTAACTCTGGGACACGATGCTGAGGTCACCCACAGAGGAGAGGATGAATATGATTCTGCCTCTCTCTCTCTCTCTCTCTCTCTCTCTCTCTCTCTCTCCCTCTCTTTCTCTCTTTTGCTCTCTGAAAAGAGAGAACACACAGTCAATCCTGCTCTTTCCTTCCTGTGGAGTAGCACCTGCTGTGCCTCTGAATTTGTGTGTGTGTGTGTGTGTGTGTGTGTGTGTGTGTGTGTGTGTGTGTGTGTGTGTGTGTGTGTGTTAAAGCTGTGAACCGTAACCAAAGACAAGCACGAACACGACTATCTTTAGCGGCGGGCTCCTGAAGACACTCTCCTCGTACGGATACAAATATAACTCAGTAACATACATCATGGCCTTATCCACTACAGCCTGCAGCCCAGTTCAGCTCAGCATGTTGACACACGCACACACACAGGCACATTGTGAGCACTTGCTCAATTAATGTCACAGTGTGCTCACATTCTGTAATAAGCTTGAGAGCCCTTCCACACGGCTAATAATCCAAAGACAGGAGAAACACCAACTGCAGTTTGGTGCAGTAGAGCAGGAGTTTCACAAACAATCACATTTGAAAATTAAGCAAATTTAATTCTAACTAAATTCAAATGGGAACTTATTGCCATTTTCCTAATCTTATTGATGACTTTAAATTATTTTTAAAAAAATGTAAAAACATTTTTATATTAGAATGATTTTAGTTTTACTAGAGAGTGACTGCGGATTTATACTGGGTTAAATATATTGTCTTTATTCATAAATGCTTTATAAAACCAGTGTGATATGTTATAGTACAGAGATCAGCACAACACAACACATCTTATAACTAATTCTGTGTCCAGAGCAGCGATGTTCACCGTTGGTCAAATATAGGGAGTTAAATACGCTTTAAGAAACAGTGTATATGCATAATAGACATGAAAGCCGAAAAAAAAGGAAATCAAAGACAGTGAAGTAAGGAAGTGTAAAGAATCATGACTTGCTAATTTGTCCATGCACATTTACAGTTAAGAAAATAGAAGCAAAAATAGGCTTGTTTATTGGCTAGTAAGACTTTCTAATCACTGAAACACCTTGATCCAGAAATCTGTCCTGAGCTCAGATACAAGGATCAAATAATGAGTGCAAATAGAAATAGAATAGATATAAAAAACGGTATATACAAAACTTATGAATGAAAGAAGAAATACACAAAAATAAAACTGCTCTGTAATGTAATATATATATATATATATATATATATATATATATATATATATATATATATATATATACATATGTGTATTTCATAAACAATTTTCCAGTGGAAAACTAAATTAAAAAATAAATAAATAAATAAATAAATAAAATAATACTCATGCATATTCAGGCACATGGATAGAATTGTTGTAGAGCAAAGGTGCCTTCAAAATAATGAAATGAAATGTTTCTACATTTTAAAAAATACCAAGTCAATATTTGGTGTGACAAAAAACATAAAAATAAAAATAAAAACAGTAGTCTTCGATACAATTAGTGCAATTTTATAAGGAAATGAGCTGCTAAGTTTTATTGAGCATCTTGCAGAACCAGACACAGTTCTTCTGGACACTTTGACTTTCGCACTCGCTTCTTATTTCTGCAGCAAAACCCAGCAGCCTTCATTGTGTTTACTGTCTGAAAAGTGTCTCTTACGTAATATACTGCTTTCTTTAATGACATACAAACATTTTTCTGTAACATTTAATTTTGTGCTAGAAAACTAATGTCTGGGAATCTAAAAAAATCTTAATAATGTAGAAGTCATAAAATAAAAAATCTATAACAAAGATTGTACTAAAAAAAAAATAGGGTGCCTAAATCTTTTGCACAGTACTGTGTATAATTTTTTTTTAATGAGTTGAAGAAGAATGCTGAGAAACATTCATCCAGCAGTCTGTCCCGATCTCAGAAACTGTGTTATCTCATGTAAGAAGGGGTATCTAAGATGTACAGGGATGTATTGCCTGTGTTTAGTGACCTGCACCCCGGTGCTCTCCCTCACTCGGCTCCGAGTCCCTGTGTAGAGGCACAATAAGTAGCCTTGCGCCCTCTGGTCAGTTCATCTGTGTCTAACCCAGCCGAGGATGAATGTGTCTGAGATGAGGGCACCATCCATATTGCTCTCTCTGCCATCCCTCCATCCCTCCCTCTTTTGCTCTCTCTGACACTCTCACTTTTATTCCAGCACTTGCAAAACCCAAAGCTGGAAATTTAATGGCACATATTTCCCAGGCAAGGCTGGAGGAACAGGGTGCCTCTTCCCCCCTTGTTAGCTTGATAAATAACTTCTCTGGCCAGAAAGTGCTGAATTTTAGGTTTCTATGTCTATTTTCTGCAGGCTGACATTAATTTTGCGTGCTCTGCAGGAACTAACTAACAGAAATAAATAAATAAGGCAATGAGAGGACTGAGGCGCGTGCTGCCGGCCCATTATGTGGTTCCTGTACACACACTCATGCATG
Organism: Cranoglanis bouderius; assembly: GCA_023630585.1. Lineage (NCBI taxonomy): Eukaryota > Metazoa > Chordata > Actinopteri > Siluriformes > Cranoglanididae > Cranoglanis > Cranoglanis bouderius. The sequence continues at coordinate 4,261,825 of CM042545.1, forward strand.
CCCCATTTGTTGGCAGATGGGCAGCTTTTTTTTTTTTTTTTTTTTTTTTTTAACCTATTTGGTTTGTGAGAGTTTGTATTGCCATTTATTGCTTTTTATTTGTTGTAATAAGATTAATTTAGTAATATCCTGCATGTAATACATTTACACGAACTCGTATGCAAGTTCACACACGTCCACATAACAAAACGGACATACACGCTCAAATGTAAAATAGACATGGACACACAAAGCCATCAACAAACATGCAGGTTGTCCTTTATTGTGTACAGTGCACATTCTAGACCCCCCGAACATAAACCCCCCCATCTCCCCCCACCCCGCGTCTCTCTCTCACACACACACACACACACACACACACACACACACACACACACACACACAATATCGTCTACATCTTCCTAATAAATAATTACCGATAACACATAGTACACATTTAAACTGTTACTGTCTACAGTTATTAATGATCAAATATTCTGTAACATGCTATGCATTTTAAATCAGCGTTCACTCTGAGGAAAGTCACAAACACACTCACACACTGGTCCTGTGCGTGGTCATGGACTGTACTGTTTTTAATTCAGTTGAGATGTTACTGTAGCTTGGCAATATTTATCTATAAATTAAAGACTAATATGAATTACAATCTGTGACTTAAGTGGGGATAATCATTCACAGTAACCATTGGTCATTAGAACATCGTTCATGAAGACTTTATGAGAAAGGTGTTTAGCTGTAGCAATAATAGCGAAAGTATTATACAAGTAAGTGTGTGTACGATTAAGTGTATTCGAAAGGTGAAGACTTTTTTCAAAGAGTCTAGCACTTTTTTATGCAAACGAAACAGGAGAAGGGGCATGACCTCACGTTTCTCATTCACTTTATCTCATTTCATGAGATAATATAATGTTTGAAATGTAATCAAATAAGCAATGGAAAATCATTACCCAAGGATAATCAAACATGGGTCCTTATATTCAGCTTTGAACTGTATAACTGTCATCTACTTGGAATTAATAATCTAACAAATAAATTAGGTGACCATGCTTTAAAAAACAGTTTGGACAGAAGTGAGATTTGCACAATTCCTTCCTTTCTCCAAAAGTAGTCAATCAGTCTAGGCATGCTTGACACTGAATGCTTGCTTCTTAATCTTTAATACCTGAGCTATGAGGCTAATCTGGCTAACATGTAAGAGAAGCTTATTTACCTGTTTACATGCTTTAATTTACTTTACTTGTGTGTAAAATAAAATAGTAGGATATATTTGCATTAAAATAGTAGAATATATTTGTATTAATTGGAACAGTATTATCATCTGAATGTACATTTCCATCGTCGGGCTTTTACCGAGGTCTGCACAGAGTGATACCACACTATTTGCTTGCTTCTGTCTACAAGATGGCTGCTTCTGCCGTTTGTAGATATGATGTACTTTTGTCCATTGTAATAGAGAACATGCAGTTATACAGTGTGGTACAGTGTTAGACGCCACATAAGCAATTCTACTGGAGATTAATTGGTGCAGTTTGAGGCGTGTGTGTGTGGTCATTTCAGCAGACGTTAAACTGATAGATATGTTTCCCTTACTTTGAAATAACATTAGCTGTGTAGCTCCAGCGTACTGTAGGACTAAAGAATCAAACTTCAGATAGCAAACATGTCTTGACTAACTGGCTACAGTCAGGGGTAAGAGAAAATTTTATATATTACATATAAATTACACAAAAAATTATATATAATTTACACAAAAAAATATTTACAAAAAAATTTTTTTTTAAATATTGACTTAAATAGTGGTAATGTTTTACATTTAGCTTCCCTCAGCTAATCAGCTAACATCATTTACTGCAGATAATGTCAACAAACCATAACCTTCAGTATTAATAAACCACAGGCAAAATTAACAAAATAACATATTTAACACATTTTTATTCGGACCAATACTCCTGACTAATGTTTATCCAACCTATTACTAAAAACTAGTTTACTTAAATTACAAAAAATTGAATTACAGCATGTCCTAAATTCTGACTTCTGAATTTTGTCAGTGATCACCTACAAACATGTTCATTAAGATCATATTGGCCATTATGGGCTTCATTTTACTCATTCATAGTATGAACATTGGTTGATGCACGTGTTGATTATTTGATTTATTTATTTTTATTATTATTGCTTTTTTAAATCAATCAAGATAATGAAATGGCAGTCGTTTCGTTAACGTTACATACGGTGCATTAATGCCGAAGTACATGGTTTGTCCATGTTTAATAGTGTGTTAAATAATTCCAGGTAAGGGAGCCGTAATGTGAAAAATAACACTCATCAAAGTGTCTGCTTCCCTTGAACTTGTTAACCAATATATATACCACAAAAAGCTATTACTATATAATGTTTATAACCTGTTGTTGTTCTCAGAGTAAACACAGTCACTATGGACAGAATGGACAGAATGGACAGACCGTTACTGGTCACCATACTAGGGTTAGCAAACACTAACAGAAGTAAGGGAAATTTTTCATCTGTTTTTCACAACTTCCTTGACATTTCTGGAATGTTCCACAGTGGCCGTCTAATAATTAAAAAAATAAATAAATCCACAAGCTCCCGGAAACCCGTTAGTGTACAGTGTACAGTGTGTTGCACAAATCCCATTTAAGACTAAACGTAACACAGCATGCACAATATTCTCACTGGAAGTGTATATATTCTGTAGACTTGACACAGAGAGCTTCAAGCCTGAAAGAACCCTCTAGTCCATCTGTAACATAAATCAGTCTATGCGTTTGTCAAATGACAATTAGGTGCATATTTGCAATTTACAGAAGAGTAACAGAATAAACTTCTGTTCCGTTCAGTGCTGATTTTTGGACGGTTTCCCCTCCACAATACCTGTATCACTTTCCGCTAAAAAAGCACCGTTTGCATTGGATTAGAGCACGGTTACTCAGCAATAGCTATTCATCTTAAATGCCTGATTAAATTTTCATGAGAGAAAGGAGAAAAGAGTGATAAGGGGAGCAGCGGGGCTTGTGAACGATTTTAAAAGCATTTTAAAAGCATTTTAAAGCATTTCACAGGTCTTTAAAAAAGCTTGATGCACTCAGAATGCATCCTTGTAGGAACACAACTTTACTAGTGTAAAGAGAGTGTCGCTGGTAGACGTCACAGGCTCTCATATATCAGCATGATTCAGGTAATTAAGCAATCGCCTTCAATGTTATCCGCTGGGAAATTCATCTGAAAGGTGATCCTAGAGCAGCGTACAGTATATATTTCTCAGACCACTGCTGAACACACGATAATATCCTGGTCTATAGGAAACGCACTTGAGTCGTCCTCTAAATAAATGTAAAAAATAAATAAATAAATAAATGTCACTTTGATCACTAGGTAACAAGCAAATTACTTTAAGGAAAATCAAGTGAGTCAAATGAGTGAAGGAGCTCGGGTGAAGGAGTGAAGGAAACAAATTATTCCCTAAGCACCTTGTGAGGATAAAAAATGATCTTGTTATGGCAGGGAGAAAAATGCTCGACTGGAAATTGGGAAACACTGCCATAAAACATTCAAGTAAAGTTATTTAAATGGATCTCGCAGCGTCAAGAGAGTGTGTGAGCAATCAGGATCATACATAGCGCTTAAACTGTAATTTTCCTGAAGGTGAAGGTAGCTGAAGCTTTCTGCCTCTAGCATGCAGCGTCTAGATTTCTTATCTAAGTGGGTCATTATCATTAGACGTTAGATGTTGGACATGCAGCACAACAAAATGAGCTGCTTGAACATGAAAAGCACCTCAAAACTCCTGCAAGCTTTTATGTCATGCGGCAGAAAACACACCACAAGTGAGAGAGACAGAGACAGAGAGAGAGAGAGAGAGAGAGAGAGAGAGAGAGAGAGAGAGAGAGAGAGAGAGAGAGAGAGCAGTATTCCAGTCTGAAGGAGCCATCAAGTGCTGTTGCAGAAGCTCATTTCTTCCATGGGTGTGCGTATAGAGGGCTATCCTCAGTCGTCAGAAGCAGCGATTTTCAAGAGAAAGCACTTCCCTTCAAGCTGCCTCTGATATCTGTGTCCTTGATCAGGCACAGTACAGGGGAGGAGAGAAGGAAGGGAAGGAACAGATTTCTCCTTTCTTTGTGAGGAGCTCTGAAGTTGTGATAAAAAGCTGGTACAACAGTAGCGTGAGCTGAGGAGTTTGGTGTAGAACTGAACTACAGCACGCACACGCACACACACATACAGTGTGGGAGAGAGAGAGAGAGAGACAGAGAGAGAGAGAGAGAGAGAGAGAGAGAGAGAGAGAGAGAGAGAGGGAGGGAGGGAGGGAGAGAGAGCTTCTTGCTATCGATGCGTCAGTAGCAATCAATAGAGGCCAGCGAAGGCTTTTCTCTTATCACACTATTGGATTGTGTGTCTCTGTCCTGCTGCTGGTGTATCTGGCAGTCCAGTTCTTCTCCATTATACACACGGACGCAGCACAGTTCTGTTCATTACTAATCCCCCTATACTTGACAGAAGGTGATATATTAAAAAGATATACGAAGATACAAATCACGATGTGCTAACTTTACTAGAGAATGGATTAAAAACTGTGTTTGAATGCGTGTGCTTGTGTGTGTACGGCAGTAGCACTGAGTGGTGGGATGTTCGAAGAGCGGAAGTAGCTGCATTCCCCTGGGCCCACTCAGATGCTCATCCTGCACAATCCCATACCCCCCACCCCCCACCCCACTCCTGTTCTGCTCCAGCCTCTCAATGCAACGAGAACTGAGTGATACCACAGTGTGTTTCTTTTTATCCTATCCTCTCTTCCTGTAAGTCCCTCACGCTCCTTTTTTTCTCTCTCTCTGTGTAGCCACGTTGTGTCTTCAGTGATGAAGGACACAGACGCTTGACCTCGCGCAGACAAGCCCTTGTGACATGCATTGACCTTTTAACCGCTGGGAAATTCAATAGTGAAGAGACAGTTGACATAACCTGGCAACCCCGGCAGCCTGACAGTCTCGAACGATAGCAGACAGAACAGAGCGAGAGAGAGAGAGAAAGAGAGAGAGAGACAGGATGGAGGCATCGATGGAAAAAGCATGCTTGGTGTGAAGAAATGAGGTGTGAGAAATGAAATTTGAGTGCAAGTGGACATACAGGTTGAGACAAGGTGACTTGGCAGAGGGCGAAAGGGAAAGAAAGAGACATAGACAGAGGGGGAGGAGAACGAAGGCGGGGGTGGGTGAGCGACACACACAACCAATGGCTCTTCAGCAATTATAATAATGTCAAATTAATACGAGAGTTCCTGTGTATGCTTATCTGCAGAGCGGGAGCACTTTCACATCAATCGAAACAGTGTTTTAAAGCAGCGTGCGTTCCCGCCCCAGCCGT
>CM042545.1:4269706-4282206 GCA_023630585.1 Cranoglanis bouderius
AGAGACAGAATTGCGTGTGCCGCCTCGCTGATGTACAGGTATTGCATTAAACAGTGAGACTGCATTATTATTAAATGCATAATAAATATATTAAATTATAAGAGGAAACTACAGCAGCACTTGGTAACATTTGTAAGATTTTAAATGTGAAACTTTTATAAAAACGATGCCAGGAGTAAGTGCAGCGTAAATTAAGACTGCTGAATTTGTCAGGTTTACAATTATTTGTTTAATAAAACGTACCAACTAAATAGTGTTCGATTTAAATACAGCATTATTATGATCTGACATGGTTTTTATACTGATCTTTATTTAGGTTTTCATTCATGACTGGGCATACCAAAAGTGCTTTAATACACAACTATATAGAAGTTTCAAAATTGGAGGAAGACCAGGTGACATTTTCCTGTCTATCAGTTTAGTGTTGCTGAGTCTGTGCCCGCTGTAGCCTCAGATTCAGGTTCTTGGCTGAGAGGAGCGGAACTTGATGTGGTCTTCTGCTCTTGTATCCCATCCTCCTCAAGGTCTGATGTGTTGTGCATTTCTCACCACAGTTGTAAAGTGTGGTTATTTGTAGTATTCCTGTCAGCTCGACCAGTCTGGCCATTCTCCTCTGATCTCTCTCATCAACAATGCGGGTCCGCCCACTGACGCTCGCTGGACATTTTTTATTTTTCACACCATTCTTGTAAAATAGAACCTGTTCTACATTATAATCCCATCAGATCAGCAGTTTCTGAAATACTCAAACCAGCCTGTCTGGCACCAAGAAGCAAACCAGAGTCAAACCCTGCAACCCAGTTGGCATACTATCCGTACTAAACTAGTATCCGAGATGAGAATTAGTGTGTCCCAAATCGTAGTATGTAGAAAAGAGTATCCCAAAGGTACCCGGATGATCGACTATTTCCGGTAGTTTTCGAAGTGTGGATCCGTGGACACCTTTTCAGCTAATATTGCCCACAACTCCTTGCGCGAGGGAGGAGGAGTTTTGTGACGGTTTGCTTTGCCGAAGTCAAGCTACGCATTTTAGAGAGGTGTAAATGAAATGTGGAAAAATAAATCAAGGGAATGATGAATTTAATTATATAGTATAAATTATATAAGGAATAATGAATGAAGAAAAGTTGTAATGCAACGAGGAGTTTGTTTATGGGGACAGTGTGCGTTACTAGGCAACAACGTTCTCTTCCGTTACATGACGTGTCAGTGTGTCCCAGTACTTGTATACACACTCAAATACATACGTTTAGTACATAGCAGAAGTATGGCAATTGGGATGCAGGGAAAGTCACTGAGATCCCATTTTTTCCTCATTCTGATGTTTGATGTTATGAAAATCGAGTGAAGCTCTTGACCTGTATCTGCATGATTTTATACATTGTGCTTCTGCTGCGTGATTGGCTGATTAGATGATTGCAGGATTGTGCAGGTCTACATTATGTTCCTAATAAAGTGGATGGTGAGTGTAAATTTCTCCTTCTGTTCTTTCATTCATTCATCTTCAGTAACCGCTTTATCCAAGTCAGGGTCGCTGTGGATTCAGAGCTTATCCCGGGGAACTCTGGGCTTGACGAGGGAATACACCCTGAATTGGATGTCAGTCCATCACGGGGCACTATGCACATACACATTCACACCTAGGGGCAATTTAGCATAGCCATTCCACCTATTGGCATGCTTTTGGGAGGTAGCAGGAAACCAGGACCTGGAGGAAACCCACACAGACACGAGGAGAACATGCAAAACTTTGCACAGATAGTAACCCTAGGTCAGGATGGAACTGAGGACCCTGGAGCTGTAAGGTGACAACACTACTCACTGCGCCACCATGTTGTTCTTTTATCGCAACAGAAAAGCACAAATATAACAGAACACAGTCTTCTGTAGAACCACACACTCTCAGCCTTTTTGCTGCTTTAAGGGGTGTGTAACGAGTATGTAAGCGGCCATGAGTGACTGTTCAGTCTGTCTTTTACATACAGACAGAAAGAGGCTTGATCACTTTAAAAATCTCCCTCACACTTTGTGACCCACTAGACATTTTTTTCTGAATGTCTGCTCATGCAGATAGTGTATGACTCGGGCTTGGAGCAGAACACACAGTGATACTTTAAATATAGCCCATTTTTAAGCACACACTGGAATTAATCAGTGGATTCACTTTTTTTCCCCATCAGCCTCTAATTTTACCCATGGGGTAAAATAAAACTGTAGCTTTGATTTGTGTGCATGTGTATTTATTTCTCATTTCTCGATCTGAGCTCTAGCGTAGCGGCCACGCTGGGCGTTCTTTCAGCAGAACGAGTGGCAGTAAAAGCCCCTGGCACTCGCAGTCTCTCTGCCAGACCCTCGTGTTGTTGCAGTCCCCTTACAATAACCCCCAGCCAAACACACGGCCCCACAAATTAGCAGCCTTAACTGCAGACGGTGCACATTTACAGCCTCTACTGGGATGGGCTTTGATAAATGAAAATAAATACTTTTCATCAGCCACTAGAGAAGCGTGGAATGGGGGGGAGAGGTGTGGTGCGGTGTGGCGTGGTGTGTTCTGGCATTCCAGCTCGTCTTTTCTCCCCGGAATATGCAGCAAAATGCTATTTTCCAGCTATCGATATATTTCGGCCACAGCGAAATATGAAAAACGAGGGATATTGACATGAGGCAGGTGGTAGCTTTGCATGCTTATGAAGGTGTGTTTCGGGTGGGTGTGGTGGGGGGGGGTTGTGTGAGTGTTAGATTAAATTATGTTTGGAGGAGTGTATAAGCCCGAATAAATTTCACAGCCAGTGGATCAGTGGAGATATCTGAAGCTGTGGAGCTCTGTGCTCACCTCTCTCTCTCTCTCTCTCTCTCTCTCTGCTATGTCTCTGTGGGGAATACACTCCTACGACCCTAGCGCTCGACAAGCCCTTTTTCACTCGAAAACACACAACACAGTCCACATGCCTTAACTAGAGTGTGTGCTGTATACTGATACTGAATATGTCAGTGAATGTGCTTTATACTGTACGTTCGCACAGTGTGTGTTAGGGGTCTGGTCACGGCTGTGGGGAGATGTGGACTAGTCAGGGTGGTCGGCGTTTTCAGATGTATTTTGAAAATGTAGATGAAGCCAATTCTACAATAAACCAGTCCGTCTAGGATTTCGCAATTTTTGCGATCACAGAAATGAACACAAACTGAAGCAAACTCCGCAATATTCGGAGGAGCTTGTGATTTTTCAAAATTACCGCAGATTTGGGCCAAGACACATCATGTGAAGTCATGACAACGCACATTCAGCCAAAGCCCTCTTCGATTCATGTGCGTCAAACGTGAGTACAGCTAAAAGGTCTCATTTACCAACAAACACCACCGGGAAAGACCGTGCAAAACAATTTCGTGCAACTGCAGTTTCGCCAATTCAAGTAGTTTTCTGTAAAATAAATAAATAAATAAATAAATTTAAAAAAATTTTTAAAAAGCACAAAAAAACTCCACAAATTGCATCGCAAATTTTGACAAAAAGCCGCAGCAATATCAAGCATTTTTGCCCCCAACAATCACAAAAAAATTGTATGGCCTGACAAACTGCACAAGACTACGGTAGGAAAAGTTTTCACAAATTTTCTTTTACTTTTATTCTTAATAGGCCATTAATACTTCGACATCACTTTGCATGAATTGTAGACATGTTGCACAAGACTCCTATAACACAGGGTGTCCCAAAAGTCTCCATACATAGGGGACTATGTATACCAGTGCCACGTCGTTTGAAAAAAATATATATATATACTGTATATAATATAAATTAAGTATGAAAACCTTTGGAAGACATTTTGCTAAAAAGAGTTACTTTCCCCTGTGTATGGAGACTTTTGGGACACCATGTATTTAAATAAAATCCTTACCCAGTAGCAGAGTGAATCCCACAGTGTGAAAGAGCTTTTCTGGAGCCATGGGTTGCACATCACTATTCTCTATCTGACTCAGCTATCTCACTATGCTGAGGCTGGTCTGACTCATCTGACTCATTGGAAGCTACTGAGTTGAACTTGGCAGAAAAGCCTCCCAGATGCTGCTGTAGACATTACATCCACTATTCATCATTAAGCTAGAAGAAGCTTCTGCGTCATGCTGCGCACTCTCAGTTTCAGAATCAATTATTTCTGCTGAGCCGCCAGCTCGTCCACACGAGTGCATTTTAAGAATTATATGATACACAGATTTATTCTTTTACACATTTATTGCACTGATTTATTTACTTTCGTCATTAAGAGTGCAGCCTAAAAAAGCACTGAAGCTGGAAATGTAATTTGTAGCCTGTGTGTGGCTGGTAATCGAAGTACAGTTTTTGATGCGTTCTTTGCTGCACAAATTGCTGCACAAAAACAGTCTAAAAATAGTGATGTCCTGAAGCAATTTTTTCAGTTTTTCCTTTAACTATGCAAAAGATGACTAATCTACTAGTCAACAAATTTTTTTAAATCACTGGTCAACTAGTAAAAATTAGAAGAGAACTTTCTGTTCCAGAACAGTATTGAAAACCTCTTTGTTTTTCTTTCTCCCCAACACACACCTACACTTTCCATCATCTCCTAGACCAACGTGTCCTACTTGTGATAATCATTTAACATTTCCTCCCTAGCTCACAGTGAGTTTTATTCAAACTCATCACATACGAGGGGTGAGGAGCTCTATTAATCCCCACTCCTCTCTATACACACCACTCACACTGCCCTCAAACACTCATCACATACACACTCACCATTCACACTGCCCTCGCACACTCACCACTCACACTGCCCTCGCACACTCACCACTCACACTGCCCTCGCACACTCACCACTCACACTGCCCTCAAACACTCATCACACACACACTCACCACTCACACTGCCCTCACACACTCACACTGCCCTCACACACTCACCACTCACACACTCACACTGCCCTCACACACTCACCACTCACACACTCACACTGCCCTCACACACTCACCACTCACACACTCACCACTCACACTGCCCTCACACACTCACCACTCACACTGCCCTCACACACTCACCACTCACACACTCACCACTCACACTGCCTTCACACACTCACCACTCACACTGCCCTCACACACTCACCACTCACACTGCCCTTACACACTCACCACTCACACACTCACCACTCACACTGCCCTCACACATTCACCACTCACACTGCCCTCACACACTCACCACTCACATACTCACCACTCACACTGCCCTCACACACTCACCACTCACACTGCCTTCACACATTCACCACTCACACTGCCCTCACACACTCACCACTCACACTGCCCTCACACACTCACCACTCACACACTCACCACTCACACTGCCCTCACACACTCACCACTCACACTGCCCTCACACACTCACCACTCACACTGCCCTCACACACTCACACTGCCCTCACACACTCACACTGCCCTCACACACTCACCACTCACACACTCAACACTCACACTGCCCTCACACACTCACCACTCACACTGCCCTCACACACTCACCAATCACACACTCACCACTCACACTGCCCTCACACACTCACACTGCCCTCACACACTCACCACTCACACTGCCCTCACTACTCACACTGCCCTCACACACTCACCACTCACACACTCACCACTCACACTGCCCTCACCACTCACACTGCCCTCACACACTCACCACTCACATACTCACCACTCACACTGCCCTCACATACTCACCACTCACACTGCCCTCACACACTCACCACTCACACACTCACCACTCACACTGCCCTCACACACTCACCACTCACACACTCACCACTCACACTGCCCTCACACACTCACCACTCACACTGCCCTCACACACTCACCACTCACACTGCCCTCACACACTCACCACTCACACACTCACACTGCCCTCACACACTCACCACTCACACACTCACACTGCCCTCACACACTCACCACTCACACACTCACACTGCCCTCACACACTCACCACTCACACACTCACACTGCCCTCACACACTCACCACTCACACACTCACACTGCCCTCACACACTCACCACTCACACACTCACACTGCCCTCACACACTCACCACTCACACACTCACACTGCCCTCACACACTCACCACTCACACACTCACCACTCACACTGCCCTCACCACTCACACTGCCCTCACACACTCACCACTCACATACTCACCACTCACACTGCCCTCACATACTCACCACTCACACTGCCCTCACACACTCACCACTCACACACTCACCACTCACACTGCCCTCACACACTCACCACTCACACTGCCCTCACACACTCACCACTCACACTGCCCTCACACACTCACCACTCACACTGCCCTCACACACTCACCACTCACACACTCACACTGCCCTCACACACTCACCACTCACACACTCACACTGCCCTCACACACTCACCACTCACACACTCACACTGCCCTCACACACTCACCACTCACACACTCACACTGCCCTCACACACTCACCACTCACACACTCACACTGCCCTCACACACTCACCACTCACACACTCACACTGCCCTCACACACTCACCACTCACACACTCACCACTCACACTGCCCTCACACACTCACCACTCACACACTCACCACTCACACTGCCCTCACACACTCACCACTCACACTGCCCTCACACACTCACCACTCACACACTCACCACTCACACTGCCCTCACACACTCACACTGCCCTCACACACTCACACTGCCCTCACACACTCACCACTCACACTGCCCTCACTACTCACACTGCCCTCACACACTCACCACTCACACACTCACCACTCACACTGCCCTCACCACTCACACTGCCCTCACACACTCACCACTCACATACTCACCACTCACACTGCCCTCACATACTCACCACTCGCACTCACCACTCACACTGCCCTCACACACTCACCACTCACACTGCCCTCACACACTCAACACTCACACTGCCCTCACACACTCAACACTCACACACTCACCACTCACAACACACACTGTTCAGTTGATGATGAAATGATGCCACACCCAGACTTCTGAAGTCAACAGTTCTTGGATCCTGACCAACATCGTTTACGTGATAATGCTGACCAAACTGGTTTTTTTGGTCGTAGATTAGACACCGGAACCTGTCAGTGGTGCTAACATGCATCTGTCAAACTGCCTTCATCCACTCTTCAATCATACTCTGTTCCAGTTTTATTTGCCCACCCTCGCTAGTAAACATCACCGTATTTCATTCAACATGAATCTGCTTTACTCACAGTCTGACTAGTTTGATTAAGTAACTAATTTCAAGCACGAGTACGATACAACACGGCACAACACGACTGAGATCATTTGATTCAGTCGTGCATATGCTGTATCTAATTGTAGTAACCATACATGAAATGTGTTTTAGAATATTGGCAGGCGGGATAATAGTGTGTGTTCTACCCTGTCTGATGACACACATCACATGCTTGATATAGTGCAGTTATGAGAGCTGCTCTTTCTGTGTGCCTGATTAAGCATAGACATTTTTTTAGGGTGGCTGATGGGAATTTACTGTGGGTTATCATTCAGGAAGTTGCAAGCTTGTGTGTTTAATCAACTGATCGGTATCAGGGACTTCACTGCGCTCAGGACCAACCCCGGTGTTTCGTCAGCTCGTTTAAAACACAGAGGCTGAAGCCCAGACAGCTTCATAACTATAACTCTCTCAGCCTGCCTGCCAGCTCCAAATTGTTCTGTCGCTTGTGACAGAAGTGAAAGAACTTATCTCCTCGCCTTACCAGCACAATGTCTGAGGAGAGACAGCGAGACAGAGAGAGAGAGAGAGAGAGAGAGAGAGAGAGAGAGAGTGAGCGAGAGAGATGTAAAGCTACCATATTACATGCAACCTCTCTCTCCTTTCTTACTTCTTGTTTATTGTTTATTTAAAGTCACAATTATAGTGTTCAACATTCAGCACAGAGTTCCTCAGCCTCAGACGCCAGTCACGGGAAAGACAGTGCCAAGATTCTTCAGGGAGAAAATGCTATTACATGAATGTGATTTATGATACAGAGACATCCATACTCGCTTGATTAAAAGTGATATTCGCCATATGTTGTGGGAGAGCAGTTGCTTCTCACCTGAAACAATTACAGTAAAAGCTTTGAAGTGAAGAGAGGCCATTTCTCCTGCTTCCCATGCCTCTCTAAGTACACTCCCTGTGCTCCAAGGGTTTGGGAGCTCTCTGTGTACTCACACACACATGCACGTTTGTCTTACTATCCTTGTGAAGACCTTCCATTGACATCATCACTGATACAGCAAATTAATGATATGCCTATAATGCTATACATATAAACCCTAACCTAAACCTCAGTAACCAAACGTTTGTCTCATTATTATCTATCTATCTATCTATCTATCTATCTATCTATCTATCTATCTATCTATCTATCTATCTATCTATCTATTTATTTATTTATTTATTTTAAAGCTGCAGTTTTTTCATAGTTTTCCTCATGGTGACCAGTCAAATGTCCCCACAAGGGCACTGAAAATGGTCAGATATTCCTATCCTTGTGTATATAAAAACATGCACACAGACATTTACAGCACTTGGCAGACACCCTTATCCAGAGCAACTTACAATCATCTCTTTTATACAACTGAGGTTAAGGGCCTTTCTCAACACTGATCACAAAACCAAATGTCACACTGCTCTCAAACATCCAGAATTACATCAGTTGTTCTCTCACACCTAAACAGAACAAACACTAAGAGATTTTGTCTTTGCTCATGAATCGGAACTTTGACATGAGCGAAATAAAGTCCAAAGCTAATCATAAAAGCACGCTTAACAAACTATTAAAACCTCCAACTATCTCCTGCTTATGATCTACACCAAATTGTGAATCCATGTGAATCAATGAGGGAATCCCAGTCTGATAATAACGGAGTGATGGCTAAACGCTGACCCGTCTGTATCACTTCATCTGACCCATGGGATTCTGGAGATGAACAGAGAACATGGACCAAACTCAACCTAGATCAGACCAACCTAGATCAGACCTTACAGCTCAAACCTGACCTGCACTTGGCTGGGAAAACCTTAAATATGGCTGTATTTAACCCACAACACAATTTGTCATTGTAATAACTGGCTTTATTTAACTAAACACAACCATATTTGTCCCAGAATCATTTTTGAGTGTAGCTTGCTATGAAACATTTTTACTTTTAAATTTGGTTAGAATTAGAAATTTAAGTTAGAGATTTTAGCTCTTTCATTCTTCAGAGGAAACTATAGAAGCCCATTTCTGCCATGGAGAAAAAATTTTTTAAAGGTAATTGCGACATTATAACTTTTTTTCTCACAATTACGAGTTTACATCTCACAATTCTGACTTTTGTTACTCGCAATTTAGACACCCACTTGACGCAGTACCTGAAATGTGAGTAACTTCAGGTAACGAGCGAGTGCTAGAGTCTGAAATAAAGTAAAAAGTCGAGGGGGGAAAAAATCAGCATTGTGAGAAATAAAGTCGCAGTTACCTTTAAAAAATTTTTCCTTCATGACGGAAATGGGCTTCCATAGGAAACTGATTTATACTGTGGATTTCCCACGTTCACATTATGATATGAACATATCAGTTTATTTACTTAAGGTTTGTTTTACTTACAAGCGTACATCCGAGACAGTTTCATAACACGTGAATACGTCAATGAATAGTGCAAGGTGGCCGAGTCCTTCACCAAGTGTTCATTCTAAACATCTTTTATCAACCACTGAATGTGTAAACGGTGTGATTATAAATAATCAATTCGTTTGCGACACACAACATATACTGCACATATAACTTTGTGAAAAGTTGCTAGTCAAAGTCAAAGGGAAAGTAGAGAAGACGAGACGTGTCAATGCTTTCTCTGATGAATATGCAGATTTGATCAATACATATGCAGATCATAATTGATCTACTTGGTTTGCACCCAGCGATGATATTCAGTGACGAACCTGCGGCATTGGCAGCTTTTAATCGCATGTTTGAGACAAAAGGCTGAGTTGAGTGGTAATACTGCCGGCTGCCTAAGGGCCTCACTCAGCCTTGTCTGGCCCTCAGAGGTGTCCCCCAAGACTGCCTGAGCAGAAAAGCTAATTGGGCTCTCCATTAATGCCAGCAGAAAACACACACACACACACACACACACACACACGTACACAGAGAGAACAGAGAGAACACTCCAACGTCAGCACTTCAGTCTCCCCAATCACGCCTCAAGTTTCAGTGGCTTCAGCAGACTGTTTAACTTTTAAACTCGTACACTAGCACGTGTCATGTTGGTTAATGTTGCTGATATTGGATTAATTAAAAAAAACAAAAAACAAAGTTGGACCGTAATTGTCAACAAATTTGAGAGATAGATCATCGCAGTTCTAATGTCCAAACTTTAGACAACATATTAGTACATGAATAAAAACGAATTAGCAAAATAAACTAAAAACTATTTATTAGAAAATCAGTGTAACTTACACAATGCATATAACATATAACACCACATCACACCACTATAGGAGAATAAACTCTAATCATCTCTGTTCCACTGCTCCACCTCCTGATGGACTTATTGCAGAAACGATGTCATCAGTGTTTCCCTACATGAGCCGTCACACACCATGACACGCCGCAGACAAATCCCAGTTCTGATTTAGGGAGTTCTTGCGAATTGTATGACGCTCATTACACCTGGTAACGGTAGATGAAATGTTAATTTAATTCAGGGCTGTAATTAGACTGAGGGAGCCGATCCGGCGAAGGAGATGGAGAGCCGTTTGAGTAGGCTCCCTGGCTGGTTTGTTAATCTGTTAGCACTTATCTTTTTTCTCATTTATTCATTCTTTTTGTTCTCTCTGGGGCTCCTGACAATAACGTTAACTTACAGGAAAACCTTGCGCTGTTATGAGAAATCCGATGAATTTTGCTTCTTCGTGATTATCAGTCCGGTGTACGTCTGTGCGTGGGCACGTGTGTGTCGGCATGCGTGACTGCGCTATGTTTATATGAATGAGTGTAATATGTAGATGATCGAGCAGGTCCAAGTTTCATCAGCGCGTGAGCAGAGGGAGCAGATTAGAGTGTGTCTCTGTGGTTCAGCCCCAGTCAAATCACACTGCATTATCACCTGGCCCTGGAACTAATATAAAAGTGAAACAATTTCCAGCAACCCATCTCATTACAAAGCACAGGCCCTCTGGAGAATAACGATGAGACTAGGGGGCTTAGTATCAGTATGCAGATATCCTGTTTGTGTGTGTGTGTGTGTGTGTGTGTGTGTGTGTGTGTGTGTGTGTGAGAGAGAGAGAGAGAGAGAGAGAGACTGTGTGTGCTTGGAGTGTATAAATGTGTCTGCCATTATTTAAGGGAAAGCACAGCATGCCTGTATGTGTGTGTCCTATTATTCAAGAAAGGATATTGAAAGCACCTCACATCCTTCCTTTTTCTGTCCCTACATGGAATTTTATATGCCTGTCAAATGTGCACACACACACACACACACACACACACACACACACACACACACACACACACACACACACACACACACACACAAACTCATGAAAGAAAGAACTTTATATCCATCATATACAGCATAAATAATAGTTCGGTGAATTGTACTTCTTATGTGTTAGGTGGAACTCTCAGCAGCGTGCAGTATTCTTAGCCCGACTCAAATGCCTTTTGTACTACATCACACTCTCGGCAGATGTGCACTCGCTGCATATACACCATGCACATACAGCTCACTTGACAAACCCTGAAGATCCAGCGCACCCAGTGTTTGGTTGTAAGATAAATCTGCAGCTGTATTTGTTCAACCCGAAACAATACACACTATTTTTTGCATTGCCTGCGCGAACATTTATTTTGCTCTGTAAACTTCGTCCCTAAAGAATAAAAAAGTTCTGCAGCATTTTATGTTTTTGTGTAAGTGTAGAAGCTTGAGTGGGATGCGGGGTGCGTTATTTATGACAGACCTTATTAGATGTTATTCTCAGCGTGTGTATATCTACATCACAGAGGAGCAATGCGGCAGCCTTGAACTCTCTCATGAAAGCGCCCTGTCATCTACTTACCCACGTGCCCCACTGAGGCTTCCGGTCCAACACTGACCTTTCCCATCAGATAGCCAACACTCTCTCCTTCTCTCACTTTCTCTCTCCCCCAGCATTAAAAATTCATAAATTCATTGGGAGAGAGAGAGAGAGAGAGAGAGAGAGAGAGAGAGAGAGAGCTTGCCTCTCCTTCATCGCCTATACCTCTCTTCTCACATTCTGTCCTTCTCATCTCCTCTTTTCTATCACTAACAAAAGCGAGCGTCTTTCTCTCTCTCTCTCTGTATGTCTCTATCTCTCTATATGATGTGCATTTTCTCAAAGGAATACTCCAGCATTTTTCAAACTAATCTATATCACATATGTTGTGTAGAACTGATTACC